>CAAKHC010002652.1:0-29957 GCA_901007825.1 Macroramphosus scolopax | reverse complement strand
GCAGACTCTGGAGCTTTGCAGTTAGCGTACAATCTTATTAATGAGATGACAACAGCTGGAACCCGCAGTCGAACCCAACATTCTAACAAACATTTGAACGTCTTGTGTGCGGAAGCAGCTCTTCAGGTGAGAGCTAAGGCGGGGACGAGTTACTATAATGTGCCAATCCATGGAAACATGGCCGACGCACTGTTAGTTTGGCTATAGCCATGATGTTAGACCCTTGGGTTAATGGCTAGCACCTCCTAGCTCGGACAGTGGAGGGAAGTGTGTGACTAAGGACAGTGGTTTCTTTGCAATTACCATAACTGGATATTAAACTGGTATCTTTTCCAGTTTGAAATAATAATACGCCCTTTTTACAGCAGCCAATTTGAGATGTCATTGCTTAGTAAACAGAGCCTTGTTCCATTTAGGTGGGCCAGTGCCCTCATATTGTGCATGCTGGCTCAGTCAAGGACTTATGATACACTAAATAGAACGGGATCATGATTGATTTTGGATCAATTGCATCTGTGTCTGCCCTACCATGACATTTTAACATGGCTGCAGTGTCAAAAGGCCTATTGGAATTATTAAATAAAGTCACACAACTCTAACAATGGTGCACCAGGCTGAACATAACACTCTTCTTGATGGTGCTGTCTAGTTTGTATCGGGAAATAACCATCTGAAAGATCCAAAGAGATATTGTAATTATTGTCCAAAGTTAAACCCTGCGCCAATCACCAGATGCCAAAAATATAATGCAACAAGATATCATCTCAGTATCCTCAGTAGTTAAAGGCAAATAACAGTCATAGTCTTTTTACAGTCTACGGTCTATCAAATCTTCAAATATTCTAATGTTAAATGATAATAATAATCAATCTCTGCCCAACATGTAACAATAAAATCAACACATATCCCCATGTGTAAGTAATACTCATATATTTTTAAATTCTGTCAAAAGGTTCATACTGCACCTCTGTAGACTTACAGGTCAGCCAATGCAGTGAAAAATGTAGGCCTACACATGCTGCTTAGAGGCAGTGTCAACCCTCCAAGTAATGTGTGGAGTGTATTCATGTTGAGAGGATTTCATGACTGCCGGGATGTTGTATGACACATGATGCTTTTAGCAGCCTCCATATTCAGAGAGGTGCATTTGACTGGGAACTGTAGGATTCCCTCTGCAGATATGCAAGTATCATATTGTATGGAGGTTGATGGAAAAATAGTGACATTATTGACATGAGGAATTGATTTATTGAGTTTAACAAAACTGAAACATTACTAAATGGTGGTTACAATAACACCATGCTTGGTTATCTACAGGTCTTGAATAGTAAAACACATTTTGTAGTTTAAATAATTTAAATATTCTATTGGAAGACAAAAAAGCTGTTCCACAAAAGAAATAAGTACTCACAAAAGCTTAAGGTACTGACACATCCAACAGCATGCAATTAGGACAGTTTTTGTTATGTGTGAGATACATGTGCATCTCACATCCAGACAAGTCATATCAAACTACTTTCAATAATTCAGCAAATATAGAAAATGTAATTGAAGAATCAGTTTAAATATTCATTGATTGTTTGTTTCTTTTCTCTTTTAGTTGGGTTGTTTGGAGATAAGCAAAGCGTGTCTAAAGAGGTATTTTGATTGGAATCCGCCACCTAATCTATATTTGTGTCGAGCCTACCTCTGCCAGGGCCAGCTGACGTCTCCCTCATCCACTGGGAGTGTGGTGAGAACAATAAATTGGATACTAATCCTTATGGGGATTGTGTACATATAAAAACATGAATGCACGCATGCACGCACGCACACAGAGCAAATTACTGTAAGTATATACTTTTCTTTGCACAAAGGTGGAGAAGTTGTCGTAGCTTTGTGTGTGTTTCATCATTTGAGATTCAGTTTAACAGTCACATAATTGTGTCTTTCTTTTTGCGTGAACTTTCAAGATAGTCATAGCTTTTATCAAACCAAGGTCTTTATTGATCAATCTGACTTTGTATGTTTTTATGATGTGATTCGATATGAAGTTCTCACTGACCCTTTTGCATTATTTTCTATTTTAGGAGGACTTTCAAGAGGCTGTATTGTGTTTTCTTAAAGTAATTGAAATTTCAAAGCACAAGCCAAGGTATGTTATCTTTTAGTAGTGTCATTTGCTTTGTTCTTATATTACCAAGAAAGGCTACTGAATTTAAACTATATGCAGTTCATCATCTCTCATACTGATTTGCAAAACACGACAGTTTGTAGGTGCGCCTGAAAAAACACACAATCAAAAGACAAAAGTATAATATTCACTTTAGGGAATGTTTTTTACCAAAGAGTCTGGAGGGCCACACAGATTATGCCATATTCAGAGATATCACTTCACTGTGACCCCATTCATCTTCAATTATTACAAGAGACTGGAGGTATCTGAGCTGGATGATGGGGTGATGAATATGGATGTGATAACAAAAAATTTGTTTCTTGCTCTGAAAAATGTGTTTAGAGATATAGGCTCAGCCTTTGCAAACAATCAGCACCGAATCTCTCTGTTAATTAACTTATATACTGTAAATGAAAAACAGCTGAATGAGCCATCTCAAATAACACCAAAGGGAATACATCTTATAGATTCAGCTAAGACTAATGAACAGCATGTTCTCTGGTGAATAAATTAACAGCACACAAACAGTCCTTTCACAAGGTTTTCTGTAAAACAGTGCATTATTGTAATAACTTTCTTTCATTACATGATGAAAAGTTCGTACAGGGTGAGCTCTGTTGTGTCATTGGATGGTGGTTTACCTGTACTCATTTGCAATTCACAGGATTTTTGTATTCAAAGTTGACACTTGATCTGAATTAAATTGGACTATTGCATGTGCATTATATAAATAATTCAGTGCTCTCTGTTTACTTGTTCTGCATGCGGTTTGTTTCTTATAGATACCACTTCATGGTGTTCAATGCCTCAGTGCTATATTTCCAGACAGTGCGTCCTCTGCTGCAGCCAAGGCGGCGTCTCCACCTGATTTCATCACTCAGACAGGTGGTTCAGAGTCTGGAGGAGGTGGCAGACCAGGACCACATCTGGAGGGCTGAACTAATGATGTAAGTGACCCCACAATGCCCTCTTAGGCTCATAATACATTCATGGGGATGATGCACAGAGCTAATTACCCAGCAATTCTTGTGTTACCACAGCTTTCTAGCTTCCCAACTAATTGGCTCTTTTATGCTTATCTATGTGGTGGAGAATTTGTGCTAATAACGCTGTCTTGTCATCTTCAATACGGATGCTCAAGGGATTCCTACAGCATTATATTTTGTTACAAAGAGCCCCGATACTTTGAACTAGGAGGCTGCGGATATCATTTATGTATCAATTACACATGGGCACGGAATTCTAATAGCTATCTATCGCTCCAAAGCCTGGTGTATGTTGGTCCCATCCACCAATCGAACATACCCTTACACTGACTTTCTCTCTATGTATAGACACCCAAGCTTCAGCGAAAAGCTCTGCTCATCCAAAACTGACATTTGAGGTGTTTCTACAGCGTCATATTGTAATGTGAAACAACACTGAAATTGTGTCTGTATTTGACTGTGAATGACACTGGGTTGTGATGACATGTGGAAAAACCCTCATAGAGTTTGAGATTTGCAAAAACACTTTTTTTAAATATCTTATCTACTGTCCACTTCTGTTCAGGCACCTGATTGAATGTCTTATGGACTCTGGAGAAAGGGAGGAAGCTGCCAGCACTGCCAAAGTTACCGAGGAATTCATCAAGTCACATACTCTGCATCTTTATCCAAAACTCTTTACCTTATTGGTAAACAGCACTTCTTTGTCACATGCTAAAATGCAAATGATTTAGGAACGGTGCAATAAGATTTCTTTTGAGTTACCATGTCATATAAAAATCACTTGATCAATGACCTCTTTCAGAAGACAATAAGAACAGCCTTGTAGGAATGTTTGTAAAAGTGTGTTTTTAAGAGAATACTTTGAGCTTTAAGAGATTTTTTGTAGTTTAAGTCATAGAAAAATATTCTGAACCTATATCCTAAATCCTTCAATTTATCATTATATCAAAACATCATCAAAATGGAGATACAGTAATCCCTCGTTTATCGCGGGGGTTACGTTCCGAAAATGACCCGCGATAAGTGAAATCCGCGAAATAGAAAACTTTTTTTTTTTTTACAATTAGCAACTATTACATGTATACAAATACAGTGACTCGCGTGTAGGCCGTTTCACTGCTCTTCAGACTGGGCCGCTGCATCCTGACTGCGCTCTGCAGTGTTCTCTTCTTCTGAAGCCCGCGGTGCAGTACACCGCGGGCAACAGTTATGTGTGCAGTACGTACACATAACTGCACGAGACGACAAAATGATAGCACAATTCGTAGCATGTTTTGATACAAGAAGCGGGAGTGAGTTTTTAGCGAATCAGAATGCAGAGCACAATGCACCAAAAAAAAAAAAAATGCATTATGAAAATCCGCGAAATAGCGAATCCGCGATAAGTGAACCGCGAAGTGGCGAGGGATCACTGTACACAGATTTAACTGGGCAGTGTTTACTACTTATTATGACCAGATAAATAGTAACTTCTAATCATATATAATAGAAAGTGGTCTCGAGACGATGCTGCACTTCAACCAGATGACTTGGTGAACATTCTGGACCTATTCTCATTTGATTGTAATAGAAAATGTGAGTTTACCTATGATCTTACTCTATGTTTATTCAACGTTGACAAAGGTTTAGCCCAACCTGAGCCTAGTTGTTGAACTAACCCTTATCCTCGGCATTAACATCCCCTAACCTTTAGGAAATAGAATAGAATGTGAGTTCTAACTTTATCCCTCTCTTATTAGGTACAACACAAGCTGTCCGCAAGTGATGTGCTCCTTGAAATGAGCAGGCAGTGTACGACCTTAGCAGTCATTTACAAAATACAGCAATTTAAAAGGTGAGGGAACTTCCTTCCTATGTTTTTCGTAATAGGTTGAAGTAAATGCTCATTTGATGTTTTACTGCTCTGTTTTCTTTTTTTAATGCTTTAAAGGATTTAAACACACTGATTTCTGTAGTGATTACAGCCCATTCCATATATTTGTAGATAAGATAAAAAGTTATTTCTTAATTGTTGTCTGAATTACCCCCTTGATTGGCTTTGATTGAGATGACTTCTAGAAAGCAGTTCATCAACTAAGGTGGCAGGAATTGTGTGTTTGGGAAAGAGTATGCTTTTTTGGGTAGATAACATGCATTTTTCAAATGACCTATAGTCTTTATCAATTATTAATAGCCATTACAAGGGTATGATTTTGTCCTCCGTGTGTACAATATGGTATTTGAAACTGCAGAGTAAGTGTAATCTTGCCATGTTTTTAAGGAGCTGGACATACAGGGATTTTTTTTTGGGATGTGTTAAGCTAAATTTGAAGCTCTGTAAGAATTAAACCTGGCTCACTAGGCCAGTGATCCACTGGGTTTCGTTTAGCCTGTGGCATCCCACAGTGGACATGTGTATCAGGCTGGCTGGGTACTTAACTAGTACACCATAGCTTCTGAAGGGTTGTTGTAGAAACCTAGTCCCAGCCCCCACCCTCTTTCTACAGGCATGCGCTCAACATGTCATAGTCCCTTATGTCTCTTCAGCTCAGCTCTAACTGCAGACAGCATGATTCATGAATGTTCATGAATCATCAAATGCATGAATATTTTTGGTCTCCTAAATACACGTATATGTATGTCTATGTACAAAAACACATTTTCCTGATGTATTTAGCAGGTCGGAAGAAATTAATGAGGATGAGCTTGGAAAAGAGGATTCAACTAAGCTTGAGGAGATTTTCCATCTCCTGGTGGATTGTACCAAAGCATCTAATGTGCCCATGACTTCAACCCCTGTACAGATTCCAGCACCCATCCAACCAGCTAAGAGGTGTGTGACCTAAAGTGATCTGATTACATCTCCCATCCAACAAGCTTCCCTTTGATGCTCCTTGTCCCCTTCCTAAATCTCCTACTGCTATAAAATCACACATTGATATCATATGGGTCAGATTTATGTGCTGTGTTGTGAATTGTTGTGGATTGTATAAATTATATTTTATCTTGGATTTGCAGGATTACTTTCCTCTTGGAGTTGGCAGAACTGGCCTTGCAAGTGAAGATTCCGAAAGTTGCTTCCGACTGCTTGAAAGGGCTAAAATCAGCAGGGGAAACTGTAAGTGTCCGATGTTAACCTCAGGCACTGACAAGGCTGCATGCGGTAACTGTACTCATTATAAAATCATGCCTATGTATGCATTACCACTTTCAGGTACGTATTTCACAATAGATCACATTAGGGTGAAGTCGCTGCATGATGGAAAACTCTAGTTTCTATTCTAATTTGTGCCCTTGAAGTTATGTAAGTGTTCCCAGATTAAGTCAATTTATTTCTTTAGTAGGAATGTTGCATATAATGTATGTGTTTCATCCTCTTTCTTATACTGCTGAACACTGAATCGCATTAATTTTTCCTTTCAGAGTATTGGTCAATGCATAATAATGGAGTGTGTCAACTGTGAAACCAACCTCCTAAAGAAAGAGACAAAGATGAATGACTATTCCAAAACCAGTGTGGAGGTACTCCATCATACAGTGGAATTATCAGCCATGTGTCAGAACACGTTATACTGAAGTTTGATTAACTGTCCAATAACAGTTTCTGTAATTTCTCCTTTTTAAAGGCAGTAATAGCCTGAACCTTGAGTTAAATTCCTGTTCCTGTCTAAAATCATAAGCATAGCTCTTTATCAGTTAACGTAATGATCCTTATATAATCCTAGTTTCTCCCAAGAATAAAGTTCATGTGAGAAGCAAGATCATGTAACCATTTTATACCAAATAATTATTTCCTATATATTTAGCCATTTTTCGTCCAAGTATTCATACCAATTATAAGAAGGCATGCCTCTTGTAATTGCTTCAGAGGAGAATCTCAATCTGTAGTTGTTATCCTACAGGCCCGGCTGAAGGAGATAGGAAAGCTGGATGAGTGGCTACAGACTGCAGTCAGAGAGGGGGACCCTCAGGCCGTGCAGGCAGTGTGTGCGACCCAGTGGAGCTTCTGCTTACCCCTCTTGCAGCATAACCTCAAAAGACACATTAAGACTCCTCTGTTCAGGGTGGCCCACGCACTTGAAGACATTCAAAGGTTTCCAGTTTGTAAAACTCGTCATTAGTCTGGGTTATTTGTGTGCATGTCGTGGGCTTGTCCTTTTACTTGTCGTGTCTGCACCTCGCTTAACATCTGATTGGTTGTAGTCTGTATCTCAGTATGCCAAAAACAAAGTGTTGACAGACCAATTTATGGCCAAGTTCAAACTATAGTGCAAAACAGCAGTAGTTTTGCAAACAGTATATTATATTATCTCTCTAGTTTATTATAGTTTTAAGGTTGTAAAGTGATAATGTTGTAATGTAATGCTGCATGTATTAATTGTCAACATGATCAAAATAATGTTCCTCTCAAAGCAGGTCTATTCTACATTTTTACAATGATTGTTTACATGCTGAAAGAAAAAAGTACACACAAATGCTTCATCATTTATGTGTTCTATATTCAAATCAACACAAATATTGTCATGATGATTTATGCTAAAATTACGGACGTCATTTGTTAATAACTAAGACACTGTTTATACTTTGTGAGAAATGTAATATACATTTAGATTTATGTCACTATTATGATATTTGGTGCCATACCTGCACGTCGTTAGTGTTTTGGTCTCTTGTGTGTAGTGCTTTCATTAAGTGTTTGCGTACTGTAAGTGTTTGTGTGTTATTTTCACAGCATGATGTTGGAAATACGCTGTCAGATTCACTCAGAGCTGGCAGGGATTGAAGAGGAGGAGGGGCGCCTTGAGGCTTCTTTCACTCACCTTCAGAAAGCAATGCAGCTGGATAACGGGTCACAACGAGAGAGACTGTCGTCAGCTTTGCACCTCCTGCAGCTCAGAGGGACCCTCTACCAGACACCCGACGGGGCCGAGGATAAAGCCCTTATGCTTATGCAGCAGGTTTTCAGACATTTTTTTGTCAGGCAGTTCAATTCCAATTGTAACGGTCCTGGAAAGCTGCGCAAGGCAACAATTTTATGTGAACATAAATGCGGTATATCAGTTGCAATCCCACATATGGAAAAAAGCCCTTGAAAGCCCACCAAAAATAGGTTTTTAGGTGAAACTAAATCACTTGCAGTGTGCAGCTTGAATGAGACAAGCATAAATATGAGTATGACATAAGACTATATATGATGAAAATATTGTTTGGTGTTTTTGATTATATGTTTCTCCACCTGGAATCACAGACCTGAGAGCGTGCCTGCTTAGAAAACTGTATGTTAACTGTATCCCTGCAAGGTATGTTTGAAATCCCTCCCTCTCTGTCTCCTCAGGCCAGGGACATGAAGCCCCAAGATGATACAGACATTCGTCCAATCCTGGTGACTGTCGGTCAACTCTTGGCCCCTACTGATTTCCAGATGGTGCTAGAAGCTGACAACACCTCCCAAAGTACAGATTTCAATTCCTTACCTTCAGTATTACCTTAAACATCTCTCACCTGTGAAGAACACCTCTCCCTCTTCCTATCAAACTCGTGCATTGGCCTGACATGATCCCCTTTACTCTTTGATTCAAGGACATTCAAGAGAGGAATGTAGATAACAGGATCAAATAAGATTACTTCTACAAAGGTTTTGCTGTTCTTAATAAAAAAAGAAGGGAGAGAGAAAACAATTGAGCACATTCTTGAGATCTCAGGGTGAATTAATTAATTGAAATGTAAATGATCTCATAATGATCATAAATAGTATAAACATTTTAAAATAATATAGAGAAAAAACTGCAGTTGTAATGAATGAAAACAACTACAGCATAAAATGATTAGCCACACACACACACACACACACACACACAGACACACACACACATGCTTCAATTTGGCTTTCTTAACAGCAGTCCTATACCATACATAGATGTCTTTATATTCCAATGTCTGCAGTGCTGCTGAAGAAACTGCAGACCTAAACAAAAATGATCTTTTTGTTGTGTTTTTTTTGTGAAGTCCGCGTCTAATGTGATCACCCCAGAGCCATTTAAATCACTGCTGGTAAACAATGTTGGACCATTTACTCCAGTAGAATGTTGTTATATTTCCCTTCAATTACATTCTGGCTATGAATGCATATTTTAAATTATAGACAATTATAGGCCTAAAAGCTAAAACATAATTACGAGACTTTTTCTCCCCACATGCAGGAAAGTTTGAATCTTTTATTGATTCATTATTAAGAATAACCAACCAATTTAAGTTTGACTTGTGTTTATTCCTACAATTGTCTAGTTCCAGTAGGCAGTGTTGGATCCGGACCAGCAGCTGAGCTCTCTGCTGAGGCCCAGCATCATACTACATCTGTACACAGGGTGGCTGGACACCAGGCAAGACAAGGAGAAAACACCAACAACACAGAGAGGTGTGCGTTTTCACATTTGAAATTATGATGTTTACACATGAATCACAATTGTTTGAGTTTGACTTCTTCCCAGTGTAAAGCCTACTAAGTACTTATTTTAGTTGCCATGCTCAACAGAAACCCAGTTGGGACATTGCCTTTATAATCAGCCTTTTATGTCTTGTTGAATGTATCATTTCTTGCCGTTATTAATCAGATACAAATACATATTTAATCTATTGCTCTTTTCTGTAGTTAGTCTGCAGTCAAAAGCTATTGTGTGGCTGTAGGATTCCAAAGTATTATTACGTCTTACTATTCATTTGGCTTAGTTGAGTTCTCCCTGCCAGCCAAAATAATCTTAGCACCAGAAATGTCAGGCTTAATGGTCAGGAGAAAGTAGAGCCACTCAAAGAATCCCCCGTTTATTATTCATGGCCCTGCAAATAAACAATCTTAGATAATACAGCATGCTGTTTTGCCCTTGCCCTGCCCTCCACCTTTTAAATAGGATAATCTCTATGCTGTGTTTATTTCTTGGCTCGTCCAGAATGAAGTTGTGGGCAACACTGGCGAAGACAGCCAGGAAACAGCAAGTCTGGGATGTGTGCCGGGCCGCTGGACGATTCTGTTTGCTTTATGATGATGGGAAGTGCAAGACTTGCAAGTCTGACAGTAAGATGAAGAATGATAAATACGGTAATAAAAATATTCCTTAAACAGAGAGAATGCATCATTATTGCACTGCACTGTCGTAAGTTAACACATGTGTTAGCAACTTGGCAACTTGTTTAGCAGCCAAAATGCATGTGAATGTTGTTATGCACTTTGATGACAGTTAACGGTATGTTTTCTATTTCAGGATAATAACATTATCCTATTCATCATAATCATGTTAAAATACGATCCTCCTATGTAGACAAGTGGTGGCTATAGTGACAGTGTTACTACTCAACATTATTACCACTACCTCATGGTAATAATACTGTTAAATACAAGAAGGTCAGGATTGCTGTTACTGAGAAAATCCACATCACAGATTTCTTTTTTAATTCTAACTAGAATGTAGATGCTCAGAGGAGGAGAGCTGTGCCAAATGTCTTCATGGTCCCAATGGAAGCCAACTCTCTGTGGGGGACCTGCGCCTTTTAGCTGAGGTTTACTTCATCAGTGCTGAGGTATGTGCCTTCTCACATAGAAATATTCCAGAGGTAGTAATTAAAACACCCATTACTTCTATAAACTTGTTCATAGTATTTGTAGAAAAAAAGGATAAAACAATAGAAATAGAGTTCTGTTGCATTTATTTAGACTGACATTAGATGTAATCAGGGGAATTTTCTAAGTGCATGAACACTTCCATTATTTGTGCAATTGTATCGTACATAATTAATAAGCCCCGTTGAAAGACACTTACTGATCTATTTCATGCGTCTTTGAAACAGGAGTGCAGAAAAACACATCGCCTGCAGTATTGTGGTTTTTAATAGGCATGTGAGGTGGAGGTTGATTGTTAAGAGCCAGAGATTGTTGTGTGCTTGTGGTATGAACTTGTCTTATTGTTCAATCCCATTTCCCATCAAGCATCCAGCTCAAGGTCTTTATTAAGTCATGGAGATAATGACTTGACAGCACTTTGAAGAAAATCTAGACAACCATCCCAAACAACAACAACAACATGGCCTTGTCAGAATAGACACACACTGTAGCTTGCCTGCTTGAGCCTCTTATGTATCTCCCTCTTTGTTCTATGAGATGTTGGTATACAGTACAACGGCTATAGTTAATTAATTACAAACATACTCATTGTGTCAGTCTGATCATAAAGACAGTTGTTTTTTGTTGATATATTTTTTTTCTTTTGTTTTTGGCTCTACTGCAGTTCAAGCTTTAAACAAGCTGTAATTCCCACCAGCGGGACGTCGTTACCTCTACTTTTATTATGGAGTTGTCAATGCAGATATTCACCTTTAACATTATTTTGAGGTTGAGAAATAAATCTTGTCTGTCTTGCTCAGGCCACTGTCCACAAGCTGCAAACACGGGGACTGCAGCTCAACAACCCTGCTGTCATCCCACAGGATAGAGGTGTTTGTGTGTCTGAAGAGGATCCACACTGGATTATTTACAGGTGGAAATATAATATGCACACGCACACAGAGTTAACAGTTTCTATGTTTTCTATCTGTTGCCACTTTATTACTTCCACCAAGGAAGTTATGTGATCGTTTGTATGTTGTTCGAGCAAGATCACACAAAAAGTAGTTCGCTGAATGTCCCAAAACACTGCAGCGTTGGAGCCAGGGTTAAAAAAGAACCCATAACATTTGGGGGTAGATCTGGTTAACATAGAGAAAAACTGCATTTGTGTTTACAACTTGCGATGGCAGAGTTCTGCACTCTGAGTGACTTGCTCTCAGCAGGATTACGCAAAATGATCTGGATGATTTGTATTAAAAATTAAACTTGGTGGAGGAGTGTAGCATAGGCCAAGGAATAATCCAGTATATTTTGGGGCTGATTGTGGGAATTTCTTTACATAGAGTGTATGTATGATTGATCTGGATCCAGGAAATGTTACAAGAATTTCTAATTTTTGAAAGATGAGGCTTATATTTGACATTTGAGTCATTTGGTTTCTCAGGAAATATAACATGTATTACATGATGGTTTGGAGGCTTATTTCTATTACTTTTGGAATTACTCCCTGGCTTAAATAATGGTTTCAGCATTTAGGAGAAGGGTTGGCATTTCTAGAATTAAAATTGTTTTGAGCACATACATGACAAGGCCTGACAGCCCGTTCGGCAAAGGAACTACTATGATTAGTATGCTTTTCCTTTTCTGAATTCATAAGAAACAAATCTACATCATGAGGGCTGAGAGGTGTTGGATGCCTCTTTAGATAAGGTATAATATTTTTGACATCATGTGGGAGGGATTCATCTCATCCCACGGTCTGCCAAAAGCCTGACACTTTAATTAAGCAATGAAACCGTGTTGAAATGTAAGCATTGAACTACAAGACGTTTCACTTTTAGTTTAGATGATCACCACATAGAGTACCGTGTGATTGCATCAGTATCTTCCTCTCTCTCACACACAAAACTTCCTCTTTTAATTTCTTGCCTACTACTCTTTCACTCAGGGACTGGATCCAGTCTCTGTCTGCCTACGCCACTTCCAACTTCTTGCGGGCAGCTGAACTCGGGGTGGAGATCATGGAGCCGTGGGTGGTAGCGAATGCAGCTATTTATCTATGGAATTACAACAGGCACTTGCTGGCCACTGGGGAGTACCAAAGCCTTCTTCCCACCTTCCAGAGCCTGGTGGATATGCTACGAAAGACAGAGTACACAGGGTAGGCCTGGACTGTAAATGAATACCACTTTCAGTACAAGGTAGAGCTAGTTTGGGTGGTCAGGTGTCCACCTCCCATTCCTGTTTGATTGTCCGGTCTTGAGTACATTGCTGTAAAGAGCAAAGCCAAGGTGTTAGATGATACATTTCACAACATGTCCACATGTTAACAAACATCAGAGATGTGTCACTTAAGACTGATGACTGCACATGTTTTAAATTACCCAGTGGGTTTTGAAGCTCAGCTCAGTAGTCGGTATGTACCGTACATTCTGTGGTCCTACAATTCAGGTGAGACTTGTGTTTTATTACAATGACCTTTTCTGCTGAATATTGCAAAATGCCCAACCCTTCTCCTCATAAATCAAATGTAGACACTAACGTAGTTGACTGTTAAAAACAGTCACAAATTCTCGTTCAGAAATCAGAGATGGTCTACTGTACGTGCTGTTCCTATTTTTGGCTATGGAATTGGATGGTCATGAAAACAGATCAAACTTTCATTTGGCATAGCTCAGTTACATTATCACGTAACAATGTTGGAAAGGAAATATACCTATGTTTTCTAACGTTGTGGTAATTGAGTTTAAATAATAATAAAAAAAAAAAATGTAAGCCCATCTCAAGTATTTTTTTCCAGATAATATAAGGTTGGCCTGTTCCTTTTGCTGTATTTCTTAGGAATCTTACTCTGTTAGTGCTGCTGTGTGATGCTGTTGCCCGAGGATTGATCCAGCCTCTGTGTGGAGCATCCAGGGGCAGCGAGCCAGCCCTACCAAGAGACAAGGGCAGAGCTGAGAGGGGGCTTGAGAAGGCTGCCAGTGTCCAAGGAGCTTTCTTTAACCCTGCTGTCCTGCAGGATGTCCACAAAGCACTAGAGGTACAGTAAGTCAGTGTGTGTATGTGGGACGTTGGTGTGAAATTGGCCATCTATTATTTTAAAGTATATGTGACTATCAGAACTTCATTTAGATTAAAACAGTATTAGGTTTAATTCCTTTTTAAACACCTCTGTTATATATTTATCGATTTGTTTAGTAGCCAGGAGAAAAGCTCGTCCAAATCATCTTCCTGTGTCACCAAACGTGAATACATGCTTCTTGTGTCATTGTATATTTTTGTGAATATTCAGTCGTACATCACATGTTTTCATGACATTATTATCAAACGTTGTTAAAACTGCCTTTATCACGACAGATTTTTACAAAATCTCCGAACATCACAGTATTGTTTTTGCACAAGAATGTTTTCTTGCCTCACTATAATTCTACAAGTAACTATTAATTTGCAAAAAGAGAAAAAAATATTGAAAAATGATCGAATTATAGGGAAACAATCTGACAGGACTGTGGTAAATGCACTGTCAAGCATTCTGTCCAAAGCTTCTTCAGAATGTAAGATTGAGTCCTGAAGAACGATTGATGAGGATGAAAACAGAATCGTCTACCCACTGCTTTAAGTTCAAGATACCTCAGTGTATCATGAATGCAAACCACCATGAGATTTTCCTGGGATCTGCATCTAAGCGACACTGCCAGGATTGCATGCAACGTAAACACGTTTACTTGGAAGTCTGTTTATTGTTTAATGCTGCAGCCCACGTGATTTTCAGTTCAGGAATTGTCCGTTGTGTTAAACGAAAAGGATTTGAAATGAGTGTCTGTATGTTTAATCTCATCTTGAGTTACAAAATCTTTACAAAGCGGCTTCAAAAACTCAACATTGCATCTTTTGTGCAACTGCTTTATTGCAAACGTAACATTTTCACCATTTATACCACAATGTTAAGCTTGTATTAAAATTGTCATATTGTTTATTTTGATTTGTTTGGAATAAGGAAAGTGATTCTTCCCAGTTTAGATCAGAAGCTCTCTTTTAGAGCGGATGGAAATCAAAGCATACTTTGAAGCCATTTAACGTCACCCTCCATTACCTGTGGTTATCTTCCTTTGTCTTGTTCACCTATTGACATGTATTATTATTCTGCTCATTCAGGAAAATACACACACACACACACACAGGGATGAGGCTTGATAGCCTTTCATCATATCCAAGTCCAATACTGAAACAACTTCTCAAATCTCATGTCTGATTAATCAATGAATCTCATTAGTTTTAACTACCTACACAGGAAGATTAAAGTAACTCCAACCAAAGATTGACCAGAACACTGCAGGTTCTAGTTGCTGTCTAGTTAATGAAAATGAAATAAGTTTCGCTTAAATATTAATGTTCGATTAGTACGGGAGCTAAAAAATCTATGGATTTTGTCAAATGGAATCGGCTATCAGAAGCCCTAACTGCATATATCCCATTGAAGTCTTCAGCTTCCCTAATGCAGTGGCCAAATTAAATCCAGTTTCCCTTTTTTCTTTTTGTCTTTTCTAATAAAACTACACTAACATCAGCGTTTTTCCAGATGAAAGTAACTTAATCTGTCAATTATTAACGAAATATCATCTCATGTTTGCTTTTTGAAGGTCCAATACAGATATTTATAAAAAGTATATAGTACAACAGGCTCCTATACAGTGCCTGACTTGAACAAAGTCCTACTGAATTGTGAGTCTACTATGTGCGTTCCTTTGTGTCTACAGCTGAGAGAAGGCCTTAGGCTCTGGAAAGTTCAGGGAGTGCAGTCTTTGATCCACATAAATATGTTTAATATGATGAAGGATTATGCAAAAGCCTCACCGCAATATGTCATGTTGTACTCATTCTGCTTTTCAGACTGCTAGTAGTGTATATCATCAGCTACTGAAAAAATACAAGGTCCTTTTTGTGTCCCCCCTTTCTCTTAGCTCTGTGACTACGCCCTTCGTATATCCAATTGTACTATCCCAGGGGAGACAGTCCCCATTGCAGCAAGGAAGCAAGTTGTGGCCACATGGGTGCAGATCAAGGGGCTCCTGCAGCAGCAGATTGGCTCAAAGATGGACACCATTGATGAGGTACCATGCTGTGTATCAACCCAAAACAGTCAGTGATTATTATTCAATGTTCTGGATCCTAGTCAACACCTCAAAGCACTGTTCATACGACATTACACTTCCTTTGCACATCAGTGTTACAACTGGTTTTACACTGGGAAAGCATACGAGTATCTCTTTTTACTGGAATAAGCAAGAGATCTGTTCTTCTGTTCTTTGTTTGAAAATAGTTCTTTTAAAGTAGTTATCAAAGTTCCTCACACAGTCAACCTAATCATGCAGTGTCTGAAAAGAAACCACTGTAACAACAGCAACAGAAACTCAAGTTAGCTAAAAGAATTTCAACCTTCTCTTTTTTGGTATTATTTTGTTGGTCAAATAAATAATAAAATAGTGAGTATTTCATATTCTGTGATACCCTCCCTGGTTGAACTTCAATCTTTTGATGTTGAGGCTTTACTATTCTAACAAGCTCTTCGGTAATGCTGCGCTACGAACGGAAACCTTACATCGTTACTGTAACAAGCAAACTTCAGTGACACACCTCTATGGTTATTGAATGTGTAAGATAGTCTAATTCAGAATGGCTGACTGCTTTGAAGATCAAATGTGAAGTTATGGATGACGGTAAACAGAAGTGAAGCAGTACAACTGTGTCAAAACTGGCCTGAAACAATGTCAAACAGTAGAAACCCTACTGTATACTATTAGAGAAACAAAAAACACAATACATTACCTAACATGTAAATGAGGTAGCTCAGTGTCGTGACATAATAATGTCAATCTTGTGAATTATAATCCACCCACCCCTCCTCCATAATTTGCTTATAATATTGTATGCTTGACGTTTTTAATAATGGTTCTGATGTTGTCAGGGTTACTTCTGTCATTCCCATATTACAGCATTGTATCCACTGGTATGTGGTCATATCCAGATGTCACATTTCCCTATTGTACTCATTAACAGTGGAACAAAAATGTGGGGTGAGCCCTCACACAATTTGTCACTTATTGGACAGATTAGTCACCATAATCCTACAACTATTTGTCATCCAAGAATTCCCTGCATCTCACAAGTCCCTTCAGCCTGATGTACTTTGAGTCGCAGCAAAATGAGGTTTATTTCTTACCATGCAAAATAATGAATGCAATGTTAATATAGATGGGGTTTATCCTTAATTGCAATCAATAAATCATGAATCAACTCTTTTTCCATCCACTGACAAGTCATACATTATCAACCAGGCGATCTCTGCAGTATTTGGGACACATACAGTATGGTAATCATACTGCAAGGCCCATGTATAATTCATAGGCAAACAGTAATACATGTAAGTGACTTTTCCATAATTAAAGAGACCGGTGTATATTCAGCAGAGGACTGCGTTGAAGTGCAGTGAGGATTGTTCTCTTCCCCACTCGCAGTGTCTGAATGAAGACGTGTTGGTAATGACGCGTGTGCTGGTTGGAGTGGAGATGCTCCATTGCAATAGGAATCCGAGGCATATGGAGTTCTCTGTTCCCAGCCTGCCAACGGTACGAGCTCCTATCTTCACACTCTCCTCTTGCAGCTGATGCCAAGATGACACAGTAGCCCGAATTGATATCTTCAAATATATTGATTAACATGGTTTGACTGATTATGAGTGGAGAGGATTTCTCTAGAAAGAATATTTCACGAGGTCCTTGACAATTCCTCACCACTTTATCCCCTTCATCCTTTCTGCTATCCCCTCTTCCCCCTTGGCCATCTTTCCTCGCCCACTTACTATCTATTCCTTTCTTTACTGCCCTCCTATCCACTAATCTTTCTTCCCACTTGCAGTCCACATTGCTTCTCTCCATTGCTCCTCCTCCTCCTCCCCTGATTAGCTCCTGTCTCTATTTGATAAACTTTCTACTCCCTGCCTGTGGTTTCCTCCTCCCTTGCTTTCCTTCACTTTTCTTACCAATCCCCTCTTCATTTCTGTCTCTTCCTCCTTTTCTTCTCTGCTCCATCACTGTCTTTGACAATCCCCTTTTACGTCTAATTATTATTTCAACATGTACCCTGTTTACATTTCTTAATTCCTCCTGCCCTTGATTTTCCTGCCTCATCTCTTTTCTCTTCCCTAAAGCTGGTGAGCATGACATCTGAATGCAGCTGGACTGATGCTGTGGTGGAGTTGCAGGTGTGGAGCCAGCTGGCTGCTCTCTGCTACTATGCAAAGGAGCACAGCTTGGTGTTGTGCTGCACCAAGAGTGCTCTGCAGCTGGAAGAAGCAGCAGCAAAGCACCTCAACACCATGCCTTGTGTTTTGTAAGTATGCTTGGCTGATGACAGAATTTTTCAAACCCTTGGAATTGCTACACTGTAAAACTGGTGATTATGAATCAGTTTATTAAAATAGGAGAGAAACTGCACTTCCTTGGAATGTATGTACGTTAATATAGAAATCGCTCAGGTAGGGGGGAGTGACATATTTGCTTGCACAGCTCTTCGAGGGGTCAATGACATCTTGTGCATATTGCACACTATTGCAGTGGATATTACTCCATGATTGCTTTTCATTTATTGCTTGAAATTGCAAAGTGTCCAATGAGTTGTGCATTTTAGTAGATTGATTGATTTTTATTGAAAGCTAATGAATGTTCTCATATCCCTAGGTATGGTTTGCATGCAGTGAATGAGATGCTGAGCAGTGCAGCTTGTTTGAGGGGACTGAGCTTAGTACATGGATCCGTTGGGGATCTACGCAACTACAGAGAGGCTATGAACATGCTTCTGTCTAGTGTCAGGTACTGTCCACTGCTCATTTATGTATTGACAATTCCTACAGTAGCAAGGGATTAGATTCCAAGAAACATTCTTAATCTATTCTTAATCTTGTTATCCTCTCTTGTTCATAGCTATGCGCAGAAGACTGAGGATCGAGTGTTGTGTGTCACAGCAGCCAGGCATTACTGGAACACTTGCTTACCTCTGAAACACACTCCTCAGGAAAGATGCCAACTCAAACAGCCTCTGGAGACAATTCTTAATGCCCTCGTCCATACTGGCACTAATGTAAATGTATGACTGTGTACAGCCACACTCACACGTACAGTTTAATTCATGTATATTATGGCAATTTCATGTCAGTATCATATGTGAGCAGGGGCTGGATTTTTCATGATACTCGTGTTACTCAAGGCTAAGGCAGATTACCATAAATCCTCTTCCAGACACATAGTCTGCCACTCTGCTATGCTTAATGCTGCAGGCCCTTGCAATTATGCAAAACAAAGACAAAAATCACTGGCATCAGCGCATCAAACAATCAGAAATTGTCAATGTTTAATCAGACAGAAACAAGATTAGTCCATAAAAAGACTGTAGTAACAAAATCAATTGATAGCTGGAACCTAGCTTGTCATATCATGTTTTCTTTTATCTTTTCATAAAGTTAATTTTAATTTCAAATTTGCATTCATTACATCACAACCAACCTGGCAGCAGTGTTCCAAACAGTGTCCTCTGTTAAATTAAATTAATGCTCAAATTGATTAAATGGTTTCTTTAGGGTTCTACAGGGGCGAGTTTGTGTGTGAGCTCATTAGCAAGAGGCCATGTCAGCAGTTCTGCCTGTGGAAAGCAATCAAACCAGAGGACAAACAACAGAATAATCATAATTAAAAACAGCTTTTGTGAGAATCCATCCGGGGTGGACTTTTCCAACTTGACAGAATTCTTCAGGCTTGCTTGCAGTCACCTCACCTGAAGTAGTAAGCCGAGTCATGTTCAAGCCTCTGACTGTAGATATTTCTTCAAAGTTAAGGGGGAAGGTCACATACAGGAAGCAGTCAGATAGCAATGTATTCTATACATCAGCGAGATTTCACACATCACTCTTGTAGTGACTTAAGTGTCAATCCTTTTCCTTTTCCATCCCAGAAACGGGGTAAAGTGAAAAGTTTGCTGACCTTGACAGACGTGCCTCTTGGGAGTTCAAAACCTGAAGCATCAAGTGAGTGCTACAAGGACCCTGACATGATTCAACATGATCCCTTTCCATTTTTTGAAGGCCTTATTGCAAAAAATCACATCATTTCTAAAATTTTCTCACTGAAGTCTATGTTTTGATTAATAGAAGGCTTTCAAGATGATATTCATCGTAACAATTAAGATTGGGGACATATGTCATTTTCATTTGGGTGGCCTATTTCTACAGAGGATTTGTATAGATTGTATTATGACATTAGAAACTCTTGCTTGCCTTTGTCCTAACAATATTACATAAGATATTGAAGCTCTAATTATGAATTCCTCTGTATCCGTATATAGATGAACAGGACCTAACTCTGAGGACAGCCATTTACAGTTTGTTGCTCCAAATCCACATGGACAGTAAAGACTGGAAGGGTGCTCTGCAGCTGCTGGATGAAGCTATTAGAGTCATGCCTTGCACCAGACACCGGCTGTGAGTAAAAACAAATATTTGAGGGCTGGTAGATTAAAAGAAAACGATCTGTTAATACACCTCTGTGTTTTACCAGACCACTGCGGAAACATTATATACTGATGAAAGGGCGACTTGGAACTGGGACTGAAAGCTTACTGATTGACATGCAGAAGCTGCAAGATGAAGGAGAGCAGGACTGTTCATTAATGTGGCACCGGGTGGCGCTGTGTGCTTCCAATAAAACCCAACAGCTGACCTTCTACCAGAAATCCATCTCCTTGGTAATTCCACATTCCTGACATCATTTTTATATCATGAACAAAAGCAGATGCATCAGCCAATGTACAACTGACACATCATGCTATAATTTGTTATTTTAAAGAATCCTACTCCTCAAGTGTATCATTTTATTTTCAGTGTGTTTTTCGGTTGTATCCAAACCAAGAATGAGGCTATAGCATCATCTTGTGGAGCAATCCTGTAATTACAGCTAATTTCTAATAACCTATAGTGAAAAGCTTTGTGAAACATGTTTAAATTTTTTCTGTACTTCTGTTTTTGTCATGAAATCTATTAACAGACTACAGACAATTTGTGGCAAAAGGTCGACCTCCTGCTAGAGTTTGGAGAGTGGCTGTACTCTGGAAACGTCTCCAAAGCGGCTGCCCAGCACCAGATTCAATGGTCATTAGACATGCTTCTACATTTGGAAACAGAACAGGACGATGGATCAGGTAGAATGAAGCGGTTCCTCCAAATACATGATATAATCAGGCCAATGCAGTGCGAATAGATTTTACAAGATATCCTACGGTACATAATGTCTCTACAAGTTCACTCACTCACGTGTCTTTGTATTATTAGTAATATTTGTTACAGTGTAGTATAAAAAGGTTTCCATTTTTAATATTGCATCAATGTGTTAGCATTTGACTGTTTTATCAGTTGTAGTTGGAGCTAGTGTTCTGTGTTATACACCGTAGATTTAGCTGGTATAGTCCAACCAGGCCTCAACCATCAGGTGCCTCAAAAGGGTCACAAGATGAATGGAAGGGTTGTGAGGTGATTAATGGGAATGGGAGAGGAATAAAGTTCTGATGCATCTGTTTCATCATATCATCGTATTTTTGAAACTTTTATTTGTTGACATATTGGATCATTTCCAACAGTTATTGAAATTAAACGATATGAGAAGTTTAGAGGGGAACTGCTCACAACACATACTGGAACATCTGAGACATGACAAGGAGCCACAACTACACACAGTTTTTTGTGATTGGGACTGATTCTAATAATGCAGTCATACGCAAGCATATGTTATATAATTTGAACTTTTAACCCAAAATGTAACTTAATCTAGTAAATTAATTGATTGAATATTTCAGTCTGAATTTATACTGAAGAGTTATGCCTTCACATAAATAAGAACATCATTTTACTCTGTTTTATCTCAGAATTCTGCATACAGAAAAAAAAGTGAACTTTTTCCCCATGTGAAGTTTAGACATTATGCATCCGTAGAATCGTACTGTAGTAGAAGTATCAAGGTCAAGTATCTCTTTCTCTTTAGTACAGTAAGTGGGTAAATGTACTCAGTTACATTCCACCATATATATTGTAGTTAAAGAAATGTGGATAATTCAACTCAATCTTCATCACCTCAAATGTGCTTGATGTGATTTTCTCTCCAGAGGACATGTATAAAAAAAGGGATGTAAGCTCAGCGACATGCGACCCCCTGGTTGGAGTCCAGGGGGTTTTATTCACACAAAGTTTATCCAGTCTGAGGGAGGTGCGGCGCCTCGACAGCTTGGTACGAGCACACACTCTGCTCGCTGTCATGGCAGACAGGACTTCACTCGAGCACCAGCTTAACCTGCTCAGAGCATACACCTTTGTTCTCCAAATATGGCAGGTAATGCATCTTTGCTTTTTTACCTTCTTATTAAGAAAGTCCTCTGTTCTTCAATTGCAAGTCATTCTGAAATTGAGTATGGAACATGCATCAACATTATGTGCACTGCATTGTGTTACCCTGCAGGTGTCAATGGCAGTGGTTTGTGGGATTTCCAGTCAGGTGGCAAAGAATGACCCACCCCAGCCTCCCCCCTCTGCTGGATCCAAAAAAGGAAGAGGCAAGAAAGTAAAAGATGTAGGTCTTATGGCTAAAATTGTATTTAGCATTTGGTTTGGCTTTCACAGCCTCAATATTACTAGATCTAGTAGATCTTACCTTTACGAAAATGATGCAGTTGAAACATACAGTTGAATATGTTTTTGTATTCTGTTCAATAGAAGTTAGACATTTGTGATCGACGTATCTACAAATTAACAAACTTTGGAATGTGGTACAAGATAAGACATCACTGAAAATCTGCACGAATTATTTCAGGCATTCAAATATTCTAGACAAGTTGTATTCTTATTTACTGATGTTGTGATGCTCTTCATTTTAGATCCGGACTACTCATTACTTGTAATAACAAAATAACAATTCTCTGTCTCATCTCTTTTACCAGCCCCTCCCTGTTGAGGAGAAACCTAAACCCATTGTCATTGATCAGGCACTTCCTTCCACACTAGAGGACTGGGCTCGATACGCCAGTCCTGATCAATCCAGGCAGATATTCAGAACCAGCTGTAGCCCCCAGTGTATCAATACACACAGCATTACAAAGCAGGCAAGTCTACACACACAGCTCAATTGTTTCTACAGGTTTTATAGGGTCAAAGGTCAGCTGCTAAAATTATTGATTTGGCATCAGTTGTTGCACTGACAAGTTACCATTTGTTGATCAAGAGGAGGTGCCTTCATCAATCTGTGTAGATCACATTAAGATGTTGGCATATGTTGAAATCACTCTGATCTGTATGTGTTATGGATCTACACCAGAATGAATGTAAATATAGATAAATAATGTTTGACCACTAACTAGTAAAAGGAGCAGAGAGCTGACATGTTGAGCCAATGTCAACAGCTGTTTTAAACAGCAGATAATTATGTTCTTTATTAGGGTGTCTTATAATCTATGTTTGATTAAATCCACTTTGTTTTTTCTCTGTGTGGCTGTAGACCCAGAGCTTATTTTATCTTAACCTTCTGGAAAAGGAGCTTCACTCGCTTTCACTTGGCCATCTGACGTTGCCCATATTGCACCTAGCTGAGGTCATTGCTCACGACCTTTTGGATAGGGGGAGTCTGTCCGACCTCTACCGGCTCAGGTAAAACACTGCTACATGAACAGTTTGAAGGGACATTAACAGATTCTGCTGACACTGAAGCTCAGATATTTCAGTGGAATAAAAGCATTTTGAATACATGTCAGATTTTTCAAAACCAAGATGAATACAGACTGCTGTGAGACTGATGAGTATCATGGCATCTGAATAATTAAGAGCGAAGTGGTTTGATCTCTGGCCATGCTCCAAAATGATACTTGTTAATGCAGCATCATGCAATGTGGTGACAATGTAATTCTCAAGTTGCTCATCTCATCTCATCAGAATAATGAGAACCTGCTGTCAGCTGGGCATGGAGACTCACACACCATACCATGAGCAGCTCTTGAACCTGAGCAGAGTCAGAGAACAAGAACAAATGGGGTATGTAGGCTCAGCTATGAAGACATCATGTTTGTAGATTTTGCTTCAATGATCAATGATGTGATTTCATGACTGCAGGTGTCGCAAAGCCTTAGAACTGTCACGGCAGAGGAGAGGCCTTCGCAAACTCTATAATCAGGTCAGGCTGCTTCTCACAAAATCAATGTTTTTATTTAGCATCCAATTTTACACTCATAAGGGTTTATAAAAGTATAAGGGAGATATCAAATGCACTACTTGAATTATAGCAGATTGATATATAAGGCTTTAGAAAGTAAATAAACTCGAGATGAGTAGTTTTTATAATTATTAATGGTTATATATTTATTGTCCTTTGGTGTGCATAAACCTTTAATGAAATTGAATCCTAATAGAACACAGACAGTACAGAATGCATTACATTTTGGCTCAGTTGCCTGTTAGCATATTTTCTTCAAATAGTTAGAGGCTGTTAGTAATTAAACATATTGAAAAGAAATGTTATAATTTGTGTGAGCTCATGAAACAAAGAATCATCTGTGAACCTTCATGATTTTCCAGAAAGCTGAGTTGGATGAAAAAGCTGGGTCATGGCGACAGAGTAGCCAAGACATCTGGCTGGACAAATCTGAGGTTTGCCTCAGCATGGGGCTCCATCAACCAGCCAGGCAGCTCCTGGCGGAGGCCCACTTGGTGGCTTCCGTGAGTTGAAAGAGAACAAGACCACAGTGTTAGACTTTGACTGAATGTGACCATTTAGACAAGCTTGTTTACCGTCTTAGCATACCAAACAGAACAATTCATTGAATGACTAACAACCTTACTAATAGCCACTAATATATGCACTACAATGATTTTATTAAAGCCTTCTCAATCTTCGATTTCCTCTGTTAAGGAGCTTGGAGACCAGACATCCATGGCAAAAAGTTTGCTTAGTCTGGCCGCCCTGGCGTATGAAGAGCAGAACCATGCCCAGGCCCTGCTCCTATTGGACAAAGCCCAGGCCCTGGGTGGGGATGAAGTCTTTTGGTACAAGCTAACCGTCATCAAGGTCAAGGCTGTAGTAGGCCAGAGAGACCAGGAAGTACAAACCAAGGTATAGAGAAATGACACGCCCTCTTCAATAAAATGTCTCTATTGTTGGTTTACTCCCACTTACATGATCATTACTTATACAGATTGATCAGGTTATAAATCAAGGCTGTGGGGCTCTGAAGCTGGTTATGGAGCAGCGGGTGAACCGAGTCTCTGAGATAACATTCCTGATCACATCATTAGAGAAGAGGTAATGTCACCTTTCTGTAGTCAAACCTGTAAAATATATTGTGCTCATTACCAGCTATATATTTTTTAGTAGCTTTGCATGGTTCACAGTGAAAAACAAATCCTTATTTCTCTAATACTGGCCTCTCAAACCGTGTGTTCCAGGGGTGCCATTGAGTGTATAAATGCAATTGGCCGAGGTAATCCAGAGGAGACACTTTGCACCAAGGATTCCCAGAGGCTGATGGCTGCCTGTGATACACTCAGACGGTGTGCCAGTGGTTTCACTCAGCTCAACTACAGAGAACAGGCTGCAAAGAGCTATGAAGCGTGCACATCTGGTCTAAGGTAAGTCTGGTAGAACTTACTTCACCCCTGGATGTAGTTGTAACTGTGGTGACACTTCAACTTCACTTTACATTAATGAACAATTAAACCTGCCCATGGCATCTTCTTACCAGGTTATATAACCCATTTATTGAAACTGTACTAGTGTAAATTTAAATGGAATATTCTGCAGAGCATATATTTTGCCACTTTTTTGTGTACATGCATTCATGTTTATCTGTTATGACATTAAATCTTGAATAATTGCACATGAAAGCCAAACTAAGGAAGGATTTTATAGTAATTTTTGACCTACAACTGACATTCTCATTATATGCTCATGTTGTCTATTTTACTCATTTGCTTTCTCACTCACACGACCATACTCTTATTCCCATCTTGGTCAACGTCACCCCTCTGAAGAGTCCTGGCCATCCATGCTACAGATGAACAGGAGAAACAGCGCTTCCTGCTTGATGGGCTCTCCAACATGCAGTTAGCCATCATGGAGCAAGAACATGTGGTCCTGAATGCTCAGAGCCTGTTAGTCCCTCAGGAGCAGGTAAAGAAACGGCACTCATTTCATCTTTCTTTTGTTTTCTATCACATTGTTCTACCACGTCTTTTTTTTACCAAGGCACTGACATTATATTTAACTCTCTTTTAACAATAGATTTCAATATTTCAGCAAATATGTGCTTGTGTATGTGTGAGTTGTTTATATCTCAGATCACCGTCTCACGATGTTCTGACACAAACAGATGAAGCCCTCATCTACTGTGACTTGTCAACAATATATAGTAGTTGGAATCACATTTGATCCTGACACTATACAAGCTGTGTGAAGTGATCTGCAGGCTTCAATGATGGAGATGGTGTGGCGTTAAACTGGCTGTACCCCTGATTTAAATGTTGCTGGATTCATGAAGGAGATATTGAATGATTCACACCTGCTGAAGATCCATATACAATTGTTTTTTTGTTTTTTTTATTAAACCTTCTTTGAATCATGACTTAACCATCAGAGGCACAATTACATGTTTGCTCAGCAGATGGTGCTGCTGGCCAAGTAAGTCTTGACATGCATCTTTCATTGGAAACAGGAGACAAGTCTAAAATCATTTGAAGTGATTTTCAATGGACAGTTTATTTTTTACTGGGAAGTCATTATGTCCACATCCATTGTTATCGTCTTTAAACTTGGTGCTTCAGTCTGATTCAGAATATTGTCCAAGTTTTTCATCTGATAGTCTTTTCTCACAGAAACTGATCACACAGTTTGCTGAAGTTGTTATTTTTCTGCAAACACATCATCTCAGCCAACTAGTGCTCTCAATCGCATTTTAATACTACTCAGAATTGTTTTTATTATAAATAGAAGGTATTGAGTTCAGGTTGGCAGGCCGTTTAAAAAGGTAAAGTTAATCAACTTTTTTAACATTTAAAGTGTGTCTCATGTCTCATATAGGCTGATAAGTATATATTTGTGTATGTGACAGTCTTATGTATGATTATCCGCATGTGAGATGGTTATTATGTGTATTTTCTCATCTTTGTATTTCTTTCTGCTGGTCATTTCTACCCATACTAGAGTCGTGGACTGTGTCTGTCAGCCATGCGGAGGTTGCTGCGCCTGCGACTGGCCCTGGCAGAATTTAGCCTGGCGATGCTGGAGGAGTGCTGTGAAGAAGAGAAATGCAAAGCTCTGGCCCGGAGGAGGAAGACATCTGCTCAAATAGCACTGGAGGACTATACGCGTTGCACACCTGAGCCCAACTCCCTAGAACAGGTTCGACAGTGCACAGGCTTCTAAACCTAGAAATCCCGATCTAAACTGTATTGATATATATATTTATAACCAGCTGAATTAAAATGTGCCAAAGCACTCTTTGTGTGTATTAAATAACATATTCTGTGAATATGACCAGTTTATTTCATCTTAGGATGAACCTGATTTTCAAATATGTACACAACCAGTACAGCTCGTAGTGAAAGAATGAACCCAATATACAGTAGCTGTACCAGATTACGTAACTCACTGTTCACCTAAGTTAGAGTAGTTCCATACTGATCAGGTTTGACTTGATGTAAAATGAATGATGCCTTTCTCACTACCACCAGGGAGCACTGATGTACAAAGTGACACTTTGTAGCCAAACAGAACTATGACAGTTGTTGAAATTCTCACACCAATTCTTCTTAGCATGTTGAAAACTGTACAAAGTCTTTCTTGGCTTTGAAAGATGATGCCCTGAACCGCAGTTGTGTATTCTTTTCACTCTGATAAGAAAACCTACGTAGAAAATTAAGTTTGAATTCAAAGGGTTCTCTGCTGTCAGCCTATTGAGAAACTCTTCATCCGCTCAGAATGTGTCAACCTTGCTGGGACGAACCATCGCATCAAGTGCCCCACCAGTGGGTTGATTTGAGAGGCCGCTGTCCGAGATTTCACTTGTCGTAAGACTTCTGTCATTGTTGTTTGGTTTAGATGAGGTGGTTACAGTCCATAAGCTGTCTGAAAATGTTCCAAGGTTCTTTGGTCAGGACTCTCTCCCTCAGCTCCCCTCTAAAGCCACTGATCCTCTAAAAAACAGAGAGCTAGATCAACCTGGAGGGATGTTGTATATCAACTTACCTTACATTCAAGACAACACCGTTTTAAAACAAATATAAAATGTGATACTACAGTCACTTCACAGCTACACTACTTGCAATAAGAATCCATTTGATTGGTCTTATTGCCCGTAAAGAGATGTTTGAAAAGCCAAATATGTTCAATGTCATCAGTCAGCACACTGAATATGAAATTGTAAATTTAATATTAGTTAGAACTAGGAAGCTAAGAATGTTATCCCTCTGCATTCCCTCTATCAGTCTGTATGAATGGTAATAATCATGCAGAGATGGTATTGTATAGAAGTATTATCAAAGAAGACACCATGGTTTTATGTTTGTATCATTCTCTCTCCCACTTGACTCTCACTTTCTGTCAGAGGCAGAAACAACCAATACTGATTTGTATTGATTATAACATTATTAACATCCAAAATGTGTTTCTGTTCAGGTCCTGATTATCAAAATGCTTGTCAGATGACGGTACCAGAAGGTATTGGTTGTTATCCATATTCTCATTTGACCCTCCTTTCTTCTTGTTTCCTGTGCAGGAGTGGTTGAGCATGGGCAGTACCTTAGGGCAAGTGGCTCTTGGCCAGCTGGCTGCAGTCAGCTCTTATAGCCTGGACAACATGGAGACCAGAGCTCGCTGCCTGAATTTGATGGGAAAGACCCTGAGACTGCTGGCTAAACAGGAGGACCCTATTTATGTGTCTTCTCTCTGGGATAGAGAACTACAGGTGGATAACATCAATGTTTGTCTGTCCAAATAATAATAATAGTAACATACCAGAAAGGGATTACTGTTGTCTCGGAGGCATTTTCACTTAATCCTGACCCAGACTCACAACATGTCTACACACGGTGTATAGCTTACTGTACAGTAATTAGAGAGATGGATGTCTGCTTACATAAGTTAAGACAGAAAAGCTTTGATCTTCATGGATTGTGATCATGAGGGGGATATTTTCTGTGATCTTGAAATAACTTTGTACAGAAGGAAGCCTGGTCTGACCCTGAAGCTGCTTTCGTGGAGGAGGAGAATTCAGGGAAAGAGAAAGACGGGGATTCGAGCAGAGAAGAGTCAAGGATGACTTCTGCCAAAAGTGCTGAGCGGCAGGTACATACCTCCTTACAAGTGACCCCTTCACTCCTGACTCATCTCTTATCTAAGATCTCACTGATATTCACCTCACATCTCTAATCCCGCGCAGATAAACGTCTGGGCATTTGTCATAGTTCTTATCTTGAAAGAAAGAACAAAAACATCTACCGTCCACATCAGACCTCTTGCAGAGTGAAATGAGACCAGTATATTATTTATGTGGCAACCTCTAGGAAAGTAAGATTCAATTGGTAAGGTTATGATATCTGTAAGGTCTGATAAGCTGATTTGGTATCGATTTCTCAAGTCACCATGCACCACTCATGTCACGCTCAGAGACGAGGAAACAAAAAGGTTTAGAATGCAAGTGCTCAAGGCGTTTACTTGGATATAAAAAAATCAAAACCCCCAAAGGGCAATCATGTCTCACAAAAAACAGAGCTTCACAGGTCACGGTCAAATAATAACTAACAACTAAAGAAGCGGTTCCAGGGCTTTAAATAAGAACTTCATGATCATCGAAAACAGGTGAGTACTAAACTGGAACCTAATTCAAATTTAACTCAGGTGTGAACAAAACAAGGCGGGAACTAAGAGTGCAGGGAAAACTAAAACACTGGGGAGGATGAACGGATGGGATCTGCTGCTGGAACAGGAAGCCGGACTGGAGTAGCTGCGGGCACTGGAGCAGGAACAGTGGGCTGGGACGCTGTGGATGTGACAACTCAAATATAACTTTGAATCAGAATCTAAGAACAGTTTGGCTGCAGTCATTCAAATCTTTGTGTAGTCTAATCCCCCAGAGCCTTCGGGGGGGGGGGGGGGGGGGGGGGCCCCCC
>CAAKHC010002651.1:3709-13852 GCA_901007825.1 Macroramphosus scolopax | reverse complement strand
CTCAGCAGCTGGGCTCGTCCATCTCTTCGTCGCTCCAGTCAGGAGGAGCATCCGTTCCAAAGTATCTGTCCCCGAAGTTTCCTGCAAGTACAAAGAAGTCAAGATACTGACATGACAACAGGGTGAGTGTGTGTGTGTGTGTGAGTGTGTGTGTGAGCGTCGGAGCATGCAGGAGGGGGAGGAGCTGACTGGCGGAAGGAGATGAAGACGTGTCGTTATCACTTTATTAGTCTGAAGGTTTATCAACGAGTCAACAACCTCCACCTGACGTCTGCACTGTCAGTGAAACCGAAGAAGAAGACGTCTGTGCAGCAGTCGGGTCTTCATACCTAACCAGCACTGGATGTGTGCTGTGATACCTTCAGCACCTCCTTCTCTCTAACAGCGTCTACAGCCTCCCGACTGTTCACGTATCTTACACACTTCATGCTCACCTATTCCAGGGATGATGTGGAAGAGGTCGTTGACCTTCTTGTCCACCGCCGTGGTGATGATCTTCACCTGCGGGAACGCGTACGCCACTGAGTGGACGCCCATCTCCGCCATGAGCAGGGACACCAGGAGGATCTTGTCCTCTTGAACGTCGTGGTCCTGAAATGAAACACGTTAGCCCCGTTACAACGAGCCGGATGTGGATTCACCGCGGGCGACGAGGACGATCGGCACACCCACCAGCAGGACCCGTACGGCCATCATGGCGGCGGCCCCGGTGGACACGGTGCAGTCCATCAGAATCACGTGATCTTCACTGATATCTTTGGGAAGACGCAGGTAGTGAAGCTGGGAGGGTTGAGAGAAGGGACGTGGGTCAATACCAACATGTAGCATCAGTCTGCTGAAAGTTGCCATGAGGGGAAGTTAAAAGTCCAGAAAGTACTAAGCCGTTAATCTGCACCTCTGGTTCTCCCGTGTCCTGGTTGGTCTGGATGAGGATCTTGCCGATGCGGACGTCTTTGCAGACGGCCCTCAGCGCCGGCTCCATGGTCTCCCCGGCTCGCAGGATGGACACGCCGGTGATCTGCAGACACACCAGGAAGAAAAGGAGGTTAATTACATCAGTTTAGGAGGCGAGCGAAAACTCTTCAGGACGTCTTTTCAAAATAACAGAAAAAAAGAGAGAAGATGGAGAGAAGTAAATGGAGTTCACTCACCCTCTTCCCATGGAAGGTCCTGCCTTCATAATCCTCTCCCTGGGGGGTCTGGACTGTGTGGACCTGAGATTTATTAGAAACTATAGTGTGAGCACAGAATCAGGGAAACAGTTTGTCACTCGCTGCAGTGAATGTTCCTCAGGACATCTAGGAAGTCCATCACTCCCATCTCCTCACTTAGCTTAGCTAACGACCCCATGGCGACTGATACCGATGCAGAGGGGCCCCCCCCTGCTCACGCTGCACCACCCTGACACAAGTGTAACCCCGACCATGTTCTTCCTCTGAACCCGACCGGACCTCAACCATGTTCTACTCTGACTGACTCACATCTTTTGTTAGTCAACCTGTTCTTTCTAACTCTTTCTCCTGTCCGACAGTGTGTCGTGTCTCCATCTATCTGTCTCTCCCTGTCTCTGTGTTCCGGGGGGAGTCGGGGTCGGCATCCTACCATCCTACTAGTCATTAACAGTGTGTCTCCGTCACCTGTGATGGGAGGAAGGACAGCGCCCGCTCAATCAACAGACGCATCAGCCTCTTGGAGTAGAAGATGAACTCATCCCGGCTGGTTTCCTTGTTCCTGCACGTGGTCAAAGAAGAAGATGGACACTTTATCCCTCGCAGCTGCTGTCTGATGTACATGTGGATGTGGTTGTCAAGGTAACACAAATTCAGCCTCCTCTCTTTTACCTGATGATTGTGTGCATGCCCCTGACCTGGGGGGTGCTCTCCAGAACGCTAAGAGTCTGGGGGAGGGGTTGAGCTTGGTGTGCGGAGGCCAGAGCTGCCCTGTAGCCATGGCAACAAATAGCATGGCAGGGGAACGGCGGTGCGGGGTGAGAGGAGCGGAGGGAGGGAAGGTGGACAGAGACGTGAATACAGTTCGCAGGAAACATGAATGCAATCAACACTCGTTGGCACGCATGTGTGCAGTTTGTGCAGGATCACACACAAGCGTGCACACATGTGCTGTACGCACATCACGAAAAAACAAACGCACACACATGATTATACGGGTAAAGATAATGTTAGAGTAGAGTAGAAACCAGTGTTAGTGTGTTACCACCGTGATCGGATTGATGGGGAGAGAAAGTTGCAGCACACAGTTCCAACGTTCAGTAATTTAAAGGGCAATTACAACAGCAGAGACCAGTGATGGAAGGGACATTAAATATGGGAAGGATCGAGAGGTAGAGTGATCCATTTAAAAGGCTGGAGGTGCAATCAGAGAGCTCAGACCTCCGACAGTCCGTCCCTCGATGATCTGCACCTGCACTGATGTCTGGATACACACAGATTCCTGAGACATTTGTTGATTAAATCCAAACTTCTGCACTGCAATGCTAAAATAGCTGGAACGATAGCTGGAACCAATGTTTGGTTTTAATTTGTTCCTCTTTTAAGCCAAAGGAATCTTCTTTATTTAACCTTTATTAACACCGTCGGTTGTTCTTGTGTGGCTGAAGTGGTCAGCACATATTGTATCAATAAATCGATGCATCCCTAATTTGTAATAAAGGATCATTTGCATCCTTGTTATCTTCCACGTCAGGTCTCTGCTACTTGTAATAACTCCCAAGACTTCCACACATTCAGGTATCTTGTTAGCGAGGGTTCTACCGCGGCTCCTGGAGGCAGAGACACGCCGGTACAGCCACTCATCTGACTGACATCACCGGTGTAGAAGCCCAAACACCTCCAGCACCATCAACGGCACAGAGACAAACATTCACCAGGTGCAGAGAAAAGAGAAATCATAGCGAATCTGCTCACATATCCCAGCGAAGTTTCCTCTACGGGGACGAAACACGACAAGAACAACAAGACACGGGACACGGGAGGACGAAGAGGAACAACACACAAGAAGAGGAGAGGATGAGAAGAGACAACATCAGGTGGATGAAGGGATGAACTCAACACGGTGAAAGAGACTTCAACATGTGTCGGGTATGTGCTTATCAAATCTACCTTCACGGTATCAGAGAGTCAGCTCTCCATCACACTTTGAGATCTATACGTGTGTGCGTGTGTGTGTGTGTGTGTGTGTGTGTGTGTGCATGCGTGGGAGGTGCACAAGCTCTCGTGCGACTGTCACTCTTTCACCGTGTAGAACAGTAGAAGTTGGTATTTCGGTTCACAGGCCCCCCAGCACATCCTGTGTCTAAGGACAGGCACCAAGCACACTTCCTCTCTCTCTCTCTCTCTTTGTGTCACACACATGTGGCCGACATTCAATGGAAAAACTCAGCACTTTGTAGTGGGCTATTGGAAACTTTCTCTGTGGCTGATGTGTCGCTGCAGCGAGGAGCTTCCTCTCGCTCGCTCGCTCGCTCTCGCTGCCACTGAGAGGAGAGGTCAGCGGCTTTCTATCGTTGGTGTATTTTTAGACACAGAAGGCAGGAAGAGCGAGTGTTTCTCTAAAGGGCAGAGAGAGAGGGAAAACCAACATCTTTACATTCAGTGCTGGCTGTACCACACCACCTCCCAAACTCTTCGTCTACATTTGATGACATGTTTGGCTGATCGACAGCGGGCCGTATTCGTTCTACGGATGAAGAGCGCCGCCTGGTGATGTCCCGGGGCAGCCAGCGGATCAGTACAAGGTAGAGGTTTCCTCATTATCTCTCCCCCCCAGTAAGAAGCTGGTAGCAGTGTGGGGGGAAACAGGGCAGATGGCGAGGAGAGAATGATAGACAGGATTAAAGGCCACTCTACCTGACGCTGAGCTCGCGCTGAGAGCCACGGAGGGTGGAGGGACGAGGGTGTGGTGGGGAGAGAGTGGGAGAGCAGTCCATCAGCAGCGTGTGTTACTGTGTGTTACTGTGTGTGTGTGTGTGTGTGTGTGTGTGGAGGGGGGGACATAAAGCAAACTGTGGCGCTCGGTGTGTGAAACAACACAGCACTCTGTTATAAAGTGGGTGACATGCCACCAAGAAAATAGTGCTTATCAACCTGAAACATGGAGATGTAACTAGATATCTATTGGAGGTATAATGGAGCTGTGTGTATCAGGATATAACATATATATATATATATAAAACAATATTCAAAGTATTCTCACATTCATCCTCCACTAATGTCTGTGCAGTGCTGCTTCTCACCACTAGAGGGAGTGTTTATCAATGTTTTACTGTCGTCATCAGGGAACTGAACTGACACATAACACCAAAGAACTGGCAGGGTGGAAGGGAGAGAGGTGCTGCTTCCCTTATACACGGTGTGTGTGTGTGTGTGTGTGTGTGTGTGTGTGTGTGTGTGTGTGTGTACAGCTGTAGCTTTGACCTCTCACCTCCTCCAGCTGACTGTGGACGTGCTGCACGATCAAATCGATGGCAACCATGTTGCCTCCACCTGACGGCACCAGAAAACAAACATAGAACATACAACCTGCGCCGTCTTTCACTAGAACGTAGCTATGCATGTGGTGGCACGTACCCCGAGGCACCACGATATCCGCCAGGCGCATGGTGGGTTCGATGTACTGCTCGAAGGCCGGCTTCACAAACTTGTTGTACTGCTTGATGACGCCCTCGATGTCCCGCCCCCTGTCGGTGATGTCCCTCCGCAGCCGCCGCACCAGCCGGATGTCCGAGTCCGTGTCCACGAAGATCTTCATGTCCAGCAGCTGGCGGGGAGATACACCAAAGTTAAGAGTTACACGACGGCACAACCTGCTAAATATACTTTTCTTGATTCTATTTTTAGTGTCTTTGTGCCGTCTGAGGTCAAACTGCAGCAGCAGACGCTTCCAGGTCTGGTGAAACAGTTCCAACTTCTAATCGATCATTTCTCTTGTCGTAAAGACACTGACTGCATCACCGGTTCACCGGTCAGCTGCAGGGCGACGCCCTCCTCCTACCTGCAGGAGCTTCTTATCAGCGAAGGCCATGATCCCCTCGAAGATGATGACACTGGCTCCGTACACAGTTTTCTGTGAAGGACACGAGTATCAACAGTCATGTGCAGACGGACCAGGATGCAGGATTACAGGGAGCACAGGAAGGTACAGGAGACCTGTCCATCGCTTCATGTTTGGACGTGTGCGGTCCTTCCCTACCCAATCCTTCTGTCTGCCGTGAGTCGTGAAGTCGTACACGGGGATCTTCACACTCTTGCCCTGCTTCAGTTTGCGCAGCGTGTGCGTCAGCAGGTCAAAGTCGAAGGCGTCCGGGTGGTCGAAGTTGTAGTCGTTACTGGCGGCCCGAGTCTGCTGCTCCGAGGAGAGGACCTGCACACGGGTAGAGGACAGTCACTATACACAGAGTAAGGAAGACAGGATACTGAAATATAATGTCCTAAAGGATGTGTGATCAGGGCGTCAGGACCCGACGGACGGAGCTGCAGATGTTTACCTCTGGTTTGTGTTCACGTTGTCTTTAAATAAAGATTATTATCATTGTTGTCACAACTGTTGTTAGGAACTCAGACCTCTGATGGAGTCAGTGGCCGGATCGTTGCCACGTGAGAGAGGGGGAATATTAAAGGGACGTTTCATAGAATTTATGTTCATTCAAAGGAAAGAAAGAAGAATTCTTTGCTTCTAAAGCAGAAATAACTAAAACAGTCCGAATAAATAAAAACCGGCACATTATTCCACAATCTGTGCCTCCCAAATAAAACAGTCAAGTAACACTTAAATGAAGTGTTTATCATTAGAGAGACATCATCCGGCCGCCGCTCTGACAAGAACAATAAATACATAGAGAGATGGTTGAAATCTTTTGCATCGGTTGCTGCAGCAGCAACCAGGTGCAGGTTGAGGAGCCGGTGGAAGTCAGGAGGCCTAAATTTAGTCGAAGGTCATGTGCCACCGGGACGTCGGAGCATTAATACCCCCAGACGTTGGTATGTTTCAGGGGAGCAACAAGCCTCCTTCTCAGCTGCACACATGACAAGCTGGTTTAACAGGAGGCCGACCCTCCACCTCCACCTCCCCCTCCCCCTCCACCTCCACCTCCACCTCCAGGACCAGGAGACCTGAATGCTAGCTGACATACACAGTTGTAGATGTCTGTTAGTGACGTGTGCAAACCGACTTCTAACTCCCTCCTCCTCTGCTGTACACCACCAAATGGGTGAAGGAACGAACGACGACTCTTTTCTCTCCCCAGTTCAAACCCTGCAATGAATGCAAACCTTGTAGAAAGAGTCCATGGAGAGCAGGACGACCCACGGGACGTCCAGGGCTTCGATGATCTTCCTGGCGACGGTCGTCTTCCCCGACGCGCTGCCGCCACACAGACCTGCGACACAACAGGGACACTCAATGTACATCTGCATGTTTCATCTCTGGGGAACATTCTGTACGAGTGCTGGCACGACGCTGCACGGCGGGAGTCGCTTCAGGCGACAGTCTGAGAGGCGGCAGGAACAGACACCTGGTTCTGTTCCAGGTGAACATGTGAGACGCTAAACGGATCGGAGGGTTTGATTTACAGTAACTGCAGCTTGTTTCTGAGTGGCAGCGTCAACATTGTCATGCAGAATCTTTCCTGCAGGCGTCCCAACACTTGTTGATGATTACAAACTGAGTGTTTGCATTGAAAGCAGTGTTGGAACAGACCCGGTTACTTCACCCTCTGAAGCAGCAACACTTCACTGCAGGAAGTTGCGTCACAGAGCCTGAGGTGGGGCAGACGTAGCGCTGACACACATTCAGCTGCATGCAGGACATGTTCTACACATGCACACAGCAGGTGGGGCACACCTGCAGGCCGTTAAATGACTTGGAACGATCTTTGACATGTTCCAGATATTATTGACTCTTATTTGATTCCACAGAGGACCTGAAGGCTCCGAGTTTCTGAAGGGCATCTCACAGCTCGATAAGTAACAACAGGACGGACGAGGAGCAGCAGGTTGTAACGGGGCAGTAAAAAGATTACACAACGATAAGAGCTGGAAGAATGAGGGGTGTGTCTGGAACCTCTGACAGGTCGGGGTAAAAGAAATCCTGGCTCACCGATGACGAAGGCCTCTTTGGACTGAGCTCCATGTTCGTTGTACCAGGGGGGGCGACCGGCGGTGTAGATGGTCCGTTTGGAGGTGCGGAGGAGAGGAGGCTCCGACTTACACTGGCTGGTGGTCCTCTTCCTGGGCGACAGGCCCGTGCTCACCGAGGGGAGGAGGCGGTCCAGAGATCCCTCACCACATCCGCTGTGAAACACACGACAGAGAACGTTCAGTCAAAGAAGTTCTTCTACATGTTCAATAAAAGAGGGCGACTGCTCGTAGGGCTGCGCAGTGAACCCACAGAGTACTACAGCCTGTGGACCGTTGGAGGGAGGCCACGTCTGTGTGCTGCCAACATTCTGATGTTCTGTCAGGTATTAAACAGCAGCTTCAGGTTTCAGTATGATAACGTTCTACTTCATAAACTGGACGTGCACTTGGACACGTTGGAGTCATGACAATAAGACAACAAAGCAACCGAAAGGTGTCATCTCAAATGAAACTAACAGCTCCTTCCTGTTCCAGGAGACGTGCCGGTGTCCCTCCAGTCTCCAGGGACTCCAAGACACAATGAGTTTGTGTTGTGTAACCCCTGATATGAAACACAGGCCGGCAGGTATGGTGTTATCTCCCATTGTGGGTTAATGTTTAGTGTTGTTTTACCTGCAGGAGTTTAACTGCTGCAGTGTGTCAAAGTACACTGAGTTCAAACTGCAGTCCACCGCATGCCGAGGACGTTGTATAACCAGTAACGACACATAACCAAATGTAATGGGTCTTCCCGGAGCAGCAGTTTGCATCGGCTATTCAAACGAACCCCGATGACACAACAGACAGATGATGCAACACCCTGTGCAAGTGTGCTGCTGTTCCAACACTAACTGTTGAAACAGCATGAGGTTCACTTCCCGCCCCGGAGAAGGAAGAAAACAATAACGGCTGAGTATTAATATTCAGATCCTTGATGTGGTGGATTTAGATGCAGAGCGGAGAACAAAGGCTGAACGAGCCGGTCCAGCACATGTGTAACTCATCCAGACGTCGTCTTCCTCTGCTGAGGGAGTCTGTTGGACATTAATGTTACAGCCCGAAGAAGAAGAAGAAGAAGAAGAAACACAATGGCTTCTTTGGGACATCAGACTCAACCAGCAACAGTTGCTTGCAGCCCTCGCTGCATTCTCAGAGTCCTCCACTCGTCACACAACGAGGACTGACAGCAGCCAGAGGCGATATGCAGCTTTAAATGTTCTTCTGCGCCTCTTTCATCTCTCTATAGGACACATACCTGCCCAGGTGGAGCGTCACACAGTCAGAGGGGGGAAGTGCAATAACAGAGAGATTTATCTCATCGCCCCAGGGTCACCTGAGCGGGGTCACCTGAGCATGGAGGCGGCCGGGGAGCGGGGCCGGGACAACGCACCGTCCGCCGTGCATGAGGCAGCGGGTTATCAGTTAAAGCAGAACCAGGCTGCCATTAAAGATTAGGAGTTAAAGAAGCTGAATCATGCACTTCCTCAGCAGCTACAAGCCACACACACACCCAATTCAGTAAACACACTGGTGTGTGAGTGTGTCGGAAGGTTAACAGAAGAAGACGGCAGGAGATCTGTCGGCCCCCTGAGGTGGTGAATGTAAACACAGGGTCACATCGTACCTCCTCGGACAAACTACTCAAAGACCTACTGGCCCTCCGAGAACACACGGATGCATCCTCGTCTACACACTCCACATTCATTTAACCCGACCGATCAATAACAGCTGTAATACAAGTAAGACAGGAGCAATAAGAAGGTTTTACAACAGATACAATGGGTATACGAGTTGTTTTGGATAGTTATTATTTAGTATTTACCCCCTGTGTTTTGGTCACTATCAATTATCTGCGCCGGTTAATCTTAACGAGGGTCGCAGGGCGGCCAGAGCCAATCAGAGCCGACACTCTGGACGGATCGCCTGTCAATCAGAGCGAGACACACAACTACTCACTGGCAATTAAGAGACTGATCTACAGAACTTAATGACACATTTATGTATCACAACAATCAAATGCCACTGAAACTTGTGGTCGTCAACAGATACCACAATTAAAAAAAACACCAAACTTGTAACTCACTTGTAACCCCAAACTCAGTAACAAACGCAGTTTCCCAAAGCATGTGAAAGACACCCTGAAGGCGTTCGACCGCAGAGCAGAGCGTTGAAACTCCAGTTCGTCAGCATTCGAGGAGAGAAACAAACAGGACTGACGAGCAACTGCTCAGAACATCTGACGACACGAGAAGGATCCCAGAATTAAACAGAAGTAAACATAAACAGCACTTACCTGCCATCGGATCTTAGATTCCAGCAGGCTGATATTCTGGCTCCGGAGAAAGTCGGTAGAGAGTTCATAACTGCTGAATATACAGAGGAGGCTTCCACCAAAAGGAACTCTGTGAGTTGTGTTTTAATTTTATATCAGGAGCTACACTCAGTACGCACACACACACTCAGGAGCACTGCCCTCTGGTGCAGCACATGAAGTAAGAGGCAGGTCGGGGCAGTATACAGGGGAATCACCTGGGAGGAGAAACGAAACTTTAAACATCAGTTTAGCTTTCTGTTTCCCTCCTTCGGTGGAGCAACAGAGGGACGGAGGAAGGCACTGCAGCTCGGTGGAGACGGAGCGCTCAGCAGAGACGACGACGGCGCAGCTTTTCCCTCCTCTTTCACTCGCCGCTCCTCCCCTCGACCCGACAAATGTAAGAGGATAACCTACCCTCCAGATTATGTTCATTAGGTGGTATTAATAGCATCATGCTAGAGCCAGACCTTCCCACTCCTGGCACGCACACACACACACACGCCGAGCTGGGGTCATCTGGCTTTGACAGTCAGTGTCGCAACATGCAGCCGGAGGTGAAAGGGAAGAGAGACGCAAGAAACTGAGGTAAACACAGATCCTTCAGGCTGTTATGGAGTATGTAGAGAGAGAGGGAGAGAGGGGGGGGAGAGAGGGAGAGAGAGAGAGAGACAGAGAGAGAGGAAGAGAGAGAGGGGG
>CAAKHC010002650.1:5897-24489 GCA_901007825.1 Macroramphosus scolopax | reverse complement strand
CAGTCTTAGACACACACATTTTGCTCCTGTTATTATTTAGGTTATATGAGTTCAGCATTGTCCTGCTTTGCCGTCAAGCTGCAGAACCTGCTGCGCAACGCAACCTACAGTGAACTCGACCAGGACGTTGGCCAAGAGATCTGTATCATTGCCCAAATATCTGTCTGCCTGTATGTGTGTGTGTGTGTGTGTGTGTGTGTGTGTGTGTGTGTGTGTTTGTGTGTGTGTTTCGAGAGATGAGAGATAAGAGAGCTCCTCACTGTTGCTTACAGCTGAGATAACCTCCCCTGCTGATTTAAGAGCAGTGCTCCATCATGGAGTCTGCTGGAACAATGACGTGACCTTTGAACCTCAGCCAGAGCCTGATCAAATGGTGGATCTGTTTTTTACATGTTTATCGGCTCCAGTTGATTACCCCACACCTGTCTGGCTGTTGTTACTGTAAGACTAGTTATCCATCATCAACAAATGTCTCATCTGATTAGAACATCAATAAAGCCTGGATGTCCAAACTAACGTAATACTATGTACGTCCTTGAAATACACCAAATTATATCTATTTCATAACTATATAATCCTAACCACTTGCAGAATAGCTGTATCTTTGCACTCGTTATCAGTCAAGACATTTCCTCAAGGTCAGCTATTTGAAAATGTTCTTGTCACCTGCAATAAGAATTGAGTGTTCTGTTGCCTTTGCAGGATTATGAAACAAACCTATCAACCGTCTTGTCACCTGACATGCTGTCGATAACAGTTAGGCAGTTATCTAGATTCTAGATAGATGAATCCATGTGGATGCTGGATCATCGTGGTACAATGCATGCAGTCTCAAAGGTTGCTGTTCCAGATAAGTCCTTCTTCTGACGAGGCCCATTTTACTCCGGGTCGGCATATCTGAACTCATAGCTACTGATATGTAGAACATTCTTATCTCACAAGCCCGGGCAAAAGCCCTGAGGACCACTGTACAGTGACAGTACATGGAGAGCACCTTTGATTGTGCTGGATGGCTCGTGGTGAGATCTTGTGTAGTCGGTGAAAGTGACAAATGTGTTAAGAAAAACAGCTGGGACCAACAAATTATTAGAATATTTACTTGTTAAAAGGCAATTTAAGGATTTTGAAGTTGTTGATTGTTTTTGTTGATGGACTAATCAATTTAATTGATTGATTCAGTTAGTATTTTTGTTTCAGAGTAATGTAACGTAATGTATCAAGATGTTAAGGGTAGTTGGTAGACTATTGGACTGAGTCAGACAACCCTCAGACAGCAATGATCAGATGTCTCCTATAATGCTTCCATTGCTTCACTCTCACGGCTCTGCAGTGCTCTGGTGTCAAACAAATGGCTGGAGGTGATAACATCCATGTGAGACTGGCATATATAGTGGCTCTGTCACCCCTCTGGTTGTCAGTATGTCATTAAGCTGTCCATAAAAACATAAAACAAATGAGAGTGCAGTTGATACAGGAGGTATAACGAGGGCAGTTTGCAGGTTCTGGTCAAAGGTACTATTGTGAGGTGATTTGGACAAAAAGTTCTTCTAAATGACAAATGTGGCTGTGAACTCTCGACCCTTAGTCTCCTGCTGAGGGAGACTGCAGGAGGGTTGATGTCCATCTCCACTAATAAACACAATCCACGGAAGGACTCATCTGCCCAGGAACCGTAAAATGACTGTTCCTGCTGGAGTGGTTCCGTCCCATCACCAACTCCATCGGGTAAGACAAGCAGCTGTTGCAGCTCTAACGGCGACTCCGGTTGTACAAGACACCACATGTAAACGGAGCAGAATCAGTGTACACAGAAGCAAGAATATATGTTTGTTAAAATAACTTTTATTAAAAAATATTCAATAGAAAAATACTGTATTTCTTACACAAATATGTATGCACAAAAAAAGGCTCACAACTACTGGTGTGCTGTGTTTGTGGGAATGCTAGGAAGCACTGATGAAAGTAAAATAAAGGAGGGATGGCTTCACCTTTACAAAAGCACAGCGCACACACGAGTCATTCACAAATCCACTGGAATAAACAGAAGTGTAATGAAGTAGTCCTACGTGCAGCCTGTGTTCTGCCTACAGCACCAAAGAGTTCACACAATATTAAAACAAGTATCTGGAAATACAAAGTAAAGAAATATTAGTATAAGACGGAGCATTGTTATTTGTTGTTGTTAAATTAATGTTTTTTTTTTATGAAGAGAACCAACATTTAACTTAAATATAAAATCTGGAAACCAGACATTGAAGTGCTTTAAAATGTCTTCTGTAGCTCAGAGCCATGTTGGAAGTTAAAAGTCCTCGGCCCTCGGTGACATGTGGCTCCCTCGTGTGCCGTCGTGGCAGAGGAGGCCGGACTTTCCCTGGAAAACCTTTGCTTTGAACATTTGAAAAAAGAATGAATCAAAGAGGGCACAGGAATGTCAGGTCAGGCCCTGAGTGTAAACGTCATCGCTGCTCCAAAGTCCTCAGCGGCAGTCACAGTCCCACAGGACTCCACTGTGACTCACGTCCTCAGTAGTGATAGACTCGGATCTGGTTGTGATCGTCCAGACCCAGCTGGACCAGGCTGCTCTTGTTGGACGGAGCTCGGTAGCGAGTGAACAGAGGTCTGAAAGGCTGAGTCAAAGGCACAACACAGTGTGTGTACAATAATAAGACAATTTAAAGTCTGCTACATAACACAAACTGCATTAACGAAGTGAAGGCTGGTGCTTGTGATGTCAGTTATGAGATGAGCATGGGCACAAAAGAAATGTAGACGTCCGAGTAAAATAAATTAGGCTTCAATTTTAACACCTGATTGGTGTTAAAGGGAAAGAAATGTGAGTTATTTCAATATCTGTATTATAGTATATAAGCAGGTACATGATGCTGACAACAATACAAGTAGTGTGGTTGGGTGTTTTATGCAGATGCAACAAAATACTGTGAAGAAAGGATACATGCTGGTATCTTTCTTGCGCATCTCCAGCCACCTCTTGTTGCTGTCAATCTGCCCCTGCAGCCTCTGGCCGTCCACCTCCACAGATTTCTGCACTGGCCGCAGGCTACGACCATGATCACGCACACACACAGTTTAAGTATTGTTGTTAGTACATTTGAGACTGTAATGATGAGGTGCAATGCAGATCACAGTACCTAGCAGCAGGGTATGATGAGTAAGTTGAGGAGGTTCTCATGGTGCTGGAGGCGATCGGGTCCAAAGGTACTCCTGGAAAACACAAGACCAGTTAAGGGCCAACTTTGTAAACCATTTTAATCACTGATTAAAACCCCCTTCTGAACAGAGCTATTAGTGTACCAGGGAAGATCTGGCTCCATCGGCTGTTGATGATGTCCTCGGAAGCCCTCAGCCCACTGGTGATGGGGCTGCTGAAGAGAGGGACTGCTGCGGAGCTGCTTTGGGGCGCCCAGTTCCAGAGCGGCTCTGAGAGCATCACTGGGGGTGGTGTTGGTAAGGGGTTGGAGCCCAGGGTGTGGACCTGCGGTAGGAAGGGGGCAGGGGTCGGAGCAGGTGCTGAGTGACACTGAGAGGAAGGTAGAGGGAAGCCTGTGAGAGGCATAGTGCTCTGCCTCTCGGCTAGTGAAACCAAAGCACTCAGGACACTGTTGAGCTGGCCTGAGATCTGCTGCAGGGACTCCGCTAACTCCTGGACTTTGGCGGGGACGGTGGGGTAGCCTGATAAGAGAGGAGGTCAAGAGATGAGATAATACACCACAGACGTGACCTCACTGTGAAAATACATTGAAACATTTTTACGACATGTCAGCGACATTCAAGATGTGATTATATAAATACTGAAAGATCTTAGTGTACAAATGTACAGTAAAAAGTGCGGTGGAGTCTGCTGTGTTTTAAACTTTCTTAATGTGCCCCCTTTAACTGGGTAAAGACCAGTATGATTTACCTGTTGCATTTGGTGGGTCCACCGTGCTGCTGAGGTCTGAATCTGTCACATCGAAGGTCACCTTCCTCTCTCCTGCCAGCCGAGACAGATCGTGAAACAACGGCTGAAGAGAAAAAGAAACAAGAATGCAGTTACATTCGATACAAAACATATATGAAGAGCACTGCCTGTTGGTTTGCCTTTGCAAGGATTGGCTCATATATCTCTTTGGTAAACCGATGTATCACTGACATCCAGTGATACATCAGTTTATGACAGTTTATGGTAGTAATATACAATACACTAAATCATCAACACAGAGAGAGTGAAGTGCAATCAGAATAATCAAACAATAATCATGTTAATATATATTTTCTTCTGCATGTATTAGTATTCATCTCCACAGCACCCTGGATTTTTCAGCTAGACTGCAGGGGCTAGTTGAATAAATGGAGTCATCTCCACTGCTAACATAAACATGCTCAACCAAAGTGAAGCAGTCCCTGACTTTTTAACGCTATACGATGTTTCCTCCTGACCTTCTCAGCTATACAGCTCTCAAGACGATGAAGCTGCTCCTCTTTCCTCTGCAGGAGAGTGCTTCCTCTCCGAACCATCCGCTGCAGCTCCGCCACATTTCTGCCGCCCTGACAGAAGAAGAAAAGTAACTGTCACTGTAACTTCCTTTCAAATCATACTAGTTTCACCAGTTTCCACAAATTGTTCTACTACATGTGATACATTGCTCCCTTCCCTACCTGCTGAAGGTTCCTTATCATCTCCTCAGTCAGCAGTGCTTCTTGGGCAGGGTCCTGTGAGGAGCTGGTCTGGGCTGCCTGCAGAGCTGCCTGTCTCTCCATCAGCCGTCTGCTCTCCCTCTCCAGGAAGACTTTGGTCTTCTCGATGGATGCACCATGTGAGGAGATGTACCGCCGGTAACTGGACACACAGAGGTGTTGGGATTCGGGGGGAAATTTCCACAATGCAAGTACAGCTCATATTTCTCTTTTATGACCACTAAACTGTGTCTCTCTCTCCTTACTCGTCCATGCTGCTGTGGCTGTCAGGCACAGGGGAGAGCGGCGGGTCCTCCAGCTCATCTTCATGAAGCGACGAGTCTCTCTGGTCACTGAAAGTTGCTGTCACTTCTGACTTCCTACTGTCCTGTTTAGGTTGTCGTCTAGACGAGGTGCTTCCTCCTTCCCCTGGTTCCTGCTCACTGATGAGACAAAACAAGAGCAGAATTCCTATAAAACACAAACAAGTCAGAGCCTATACGCTGGAAATAATTCATCATACTGTTTAAACCCATTTCACATTAATTAACACGTTAACATGAATATTGAAAATATACATTTCTGAATTGTGTAAATTAGGGCAGTATTAAAAAAAGAACTTCTGGCTCATGTGCGTATCAAAACAGAGGCTACTGTAACAATATTATATATTAAATGATTTAATGATTTATTTATTCTTTCTTCATTAGTATACTTTCATTTATTGATAAATATGGAATTAGAAACAGAATATCTAACTTTCTCTACGCCTCTGAATTATAAAAAAGGTTTTGTGACTCTTATGTTTTTGCCTTCGCTGTTATTCAGAATAATAAAAAGCTTTTGTAGTTAATTATCTTTAGGAGATGGCCATTAATTAAAAATCAACTTGTATTGTATCATGAGGTTGTATGTAACAAGGATGAGTGTCCTGCGTAGAAACTGTAATTGTACCTGACTCTGCGGCTGAGACGGTCGCATCTCTCCTGCAGCAGCGCTACCTTGCTCTCCAGTCGCTCCTTGTCCTCCTTTGCCTTCCTGCTCTCTTCCTTGGCTTTGTCTCTCTCCTCCCTCAGCCACTCCTCCCCCTGCCTGGCCTCGCTCCTCTCCTCCCTTGCTTTGTGGATGAGTTCCCTGGCTTGAGCTTTATCCTCTCTCATCCTCTCTAGCTCCTGCTTCAGCTGGTCTCTCTCCTGGATCAGCCGGGGTAAAGCCTGGACACACACACGCACACAAACACACAGGAGGGTGAATAACAGATCACAGATGGAGAGGTGGGTTAGTATAATCTTTCAGCTACACCTCCCACCATGATCTGTCTGTCCAGTTCCTCCTCTTCTCCCCAAAGCTTCCTCCCCTTCTTCTTCAGATCCGCTGCCTGATAATAGAAAGGAATCATTAGCACTTAGGTACTTCATTATAGTACACACAGATGGCTGACAAATGAAAGGAAACCCTGAATAAATGAGTTTAGAAACAAAATGAATGCAGATGCTTCCAAATGGAAACAAGGGGTCACTGAATGTTGTGCATTCTATTGCCTTCACGGTCACCAGGTCTCAGCATAATTGAACACCTATGGGAGATTTTGGACCAACGTGTTGGACAGTGTCATGTAGAAGCTATGCCAAGGCGCATATAAAGATGTTCTGGCTGTTTGAGATTGCCAAACACCTCTCTAAGACACTTGATTTTGTTTTATTCTTTCTGTTGTCACCCACTGTACAGAGACCTTGGTCTGGAGCATGTCCTCCTGGCTCTTCAGCTCTTTGGCCCTCAGCTCTAACTGATCGGTCAGATCCTGTATTTCTGACTCCTACAGGAAGAAACAAAGATAGATAGTAAGAGCTGTCTGTCTTACACTCTGAATGGCAGTGTAACGTCACAATTACAGCGATGCCCATGTGTGACTGTTGCGTTCACCTTGCGCAAGTGTGTCAGCTGTGTCTTTTGTATCTGTGTGTCTTGCTGCAAGCGGAGTTTCTCCAGCTGAACAGCGTGTGAGGCCTGGAGATGCTCTCTGTCCTGCTGCAGAGAAGAAAGCAAGCGCTCCCTCTGAACAGTTTCCTGTAACAAACACACACAAGCACATCCACAGAGTGTCATTGACATGACATTAACTTTTAGATGAATCCAACAGAGTGGTGGCTGCTCTGCTGTGAACAGGTAAAAACTGTAAAACTGTTTCAAAAAACTTCCCGATAATATTAATTATCATTGGTAATTAGTTATTATACCACAACATAACACCCTCTGACCTCATCCATGTTTTTCTCTCTGATGTTGTTCATCTCCCTCCTGTGGTCCTCCCTCAGCTGTTCCAGCTTCCTCTCGTGCTCATGCTGCTCTTCCTCCCGCACTTCCTGGAGCACGTCAGCCAGCTACACAGTGAAAGTGAAGCTCAGAAAGTTACAGTACAGTGAACATTTCTTCAGCTTCAATCCCACCAGGGCTGGACAATCCGTGCTACCACAATCGATCACACACTGCCCATCTTTGTTCTCCCTTTAAGATGTATACCAACCGTGACACTCGGTGTGATGACTAAGTCAAACACTAGCTTGTTTTTCTTACTTTTATAAAGTGGATCTTAATGGATTCCTGGAGTCCAGATTAGCTTAGCTTAACGCTAATCATCAGCATCTTTCATTACATATTGTTGAGCCAGGCACCCAAAACATTGTTAGCTTCTATCCCTCATCTTTCTCCTCATCCTTCTCACTGTGCTGGTCCTGCCGCAAACACGTCAGAAAGTTTTGCATATCTCGTAGCAGCTGCATGTTTTTTTTTTGGCCGGCAATTTCTCTGTGCGTCCCTCTGTGAGTTATGAGGGTATTGAGCCCAAAGGGACATATGATTGGGTCATTTTCAAATAATGAACTGATCTGCTTGTTTTATTGGCCGGTCGGATGAGAAAAAAACAGCCAGTACAGCCCTGAATCCTACTACGTAATAAAACACACCTGATGAACAGCAAACAGCTCTGTACAAAATCTGTCTATGTGTGTGTAGAACCTCTCTGTGGTAGTCTGCCAGTTGCTGTTCCAGTCGTGGACTCATCAGGTCCCTTCTCTCCGTGTTTTTGACCTTTATACAGACAAACACAGAGACAGACACACATGTACTGTAGATCATTCATCTGAGTCTGATACACAGTCTGTCAAAAGAAATCTAGTTCTGCATAATTCATTCATTTTCTTTCTACCACTCACCATTTGCCCAGCGTTTCAATGTTCATGCTGTATATAGGTTGTTATATGAGGTGTTGGGAAGTTAGAGCAATTGCAAAGAGATGAGTCACTAAAACACACAAAAAAATGGCTCCCGGCTGACCTTTCCTCCAGTAAAGACATGCTAACTTTTTGGGCAGTCAGACGGGGTCACAGTAAGACCAGAGAACCAGGCTCCTTGTCTTGTCAGCTATATCAGAGTCATAAAAAATAAAAAATAAAATTCCCTACATCAAGATCGCAGACAGGTCAGTAGGTGTGCACAGGCTACTGTGAGAGCCCAAGATGTGCTGTGGTCCATATTAATTATGTTTCAACATCCAGGAAGCAGTTCAGGAAGTCTTATAGACAGACTGGTCAGACAATATACTCTAACTGTGAAAGTCAGAGTGGAACAAACACTGTAAATAGACTTAATCAACCTTCCTTCCTTTCTTTCACAACCAAACACAAACACGCCAGCATCAATCATCACCAGCTACCTGTTTCTTCAGAGAGTTCAGTTTCTCCTCCCTCTCCTCCTGCAGTTTCCTCCTCTCTCCTTGCAGCTCCTCTTCTGACTCTTCCTTCAGATGCTCAATGTCCCGCCTCCTCTGAGCCTCCAGCCTGTCACGCTCTGACGCTCGTTCTTCTTCAAGCGTGATGCGTAAATCCCTCAGCGTGGCTTCACTCTCCTCCCTGAGTGCACACATATCACGATTTTCATAATTCATATTGTTTAATGCAAACTGAATACGGTTCAGACATTCATTAATACCGTAAATAGAAAAAAGTAGTATTTGAAATATGCAACAGAATGAACCTCATCCAGAGAACCACTGCCCTCGTGCACCATGGTGTATTTGTGGATCTGACCTGAGTTTCTGCTGCTGCTCCTCCCTCTCCTTCTGGACAGACTGTCTGACTTCCTCCAGCGTCCTGGAGGACTCTTGGTTCAGCCTGGATTCTTCTTCTCTCCTCTCTGACAGGAGACGCTGTCGCAGAGCCCTGAAGAAGTGCGCACACACAGACATATGAGAAGCCAGTAGACTCAATACTTGTCCTTATGTGTCACTGAGTAACTTGTAGTTTGTAGTATTTGAGTTTAAAGGCCTTGTGAGACTCAATCGTGAGCTATTATATAATTAAGCCTACCTCAGTCTTTCCTCACTCTCCTCCCTTAGCTTCTTCTCCTCTTCCTCTTCTTCTCTCCTCAGCTCCTCCTGGAGGAGACACATTCTCTTCTGCTTCTCCCTAATCAACCGCTCTTTCTCTTCCTCCACCTCCCAATCAGCTTTCCTCCTCTCTCTCTCTATCTCCTCGTTCCTCTCTCTCAGGCTTCTCTTTTCTCTTTCAGATCTCTTCCTCTCCTCCTCCTCCTCATCCTCATCCTCTTTCTGGCTTTCTCCTCTCTCCTTCTCTTTCCGGAGTCTCCACCTTGGTTCTTCTTCCAGTGTGCTCTCATATTTGTGAATGGGGAGTTCATCATCTTCTGCCTGGTTGATCGAGGTGCAGACTGGCCCACCTCGTGCTGTTTTGGGCCTCTGTAGACCCAGAGATAAGCCAATATGTTCTGCTTCCAGTCCGAGCCTGACACCTCGCTCTGAGGGAGAAGGGCTGGAGAGAGAGTGCGATGGGCTGGAGTGGTGGAGGACGAGTCGGTCAACCTTTGGAGATTGAAGGTTCTCTTGGTCTGCAGACTGCATATGACTATAAAGTGGATTAGAGCGTTAGTCTAGGTCCAAAGTAAAGGAAATGATTTTATGGTTCATGGAAAAACACAAAGATATCTTAAAGACCTCTGAAATTATTTTTAATTTAAATCTCTTCAAGGCATTGTAAATCTTGAGTTTAAATCATATTAAGGGTATTAAAAGTAAATTGACCTGCTGATAATTATTGTCAAGCATTGGCTCTCATGCATAATTTCAGCTTTGGGTTTTACTAAATGTCTGACTATAATCTGCATGTGTTTATCTCCTGGTTTACTAAGTTACCAGCTTATAACCGTCGGCTCCTGTACCCTGCCTGACAAGAAGAGCTCCATCCAAATTCGATGCCGGGATCTATATGATATCAAGGTCAGAAAGTGAATTAATTCATCGTCACTCATGAGAAGATCTTTGATTATACAGATATTCTTACTCTTTATGACGATCAGACAATTTAACACAACCCAACTACAAGAGGTTGAGAGGGACACAGAGTTAGGAGTAAGAGCAGTGGGTTCAACTGGTGTTTAACTAGAATTCCAAATTAAATGCAGACGTTGGTTCTCGGGTCCAAATTCTGGTTTCATTGACACAAAACTCTTCTCCACCTGCTGTTTGTTGGCTGTTACAAAATACTGGGTGCATTGATGTTATTTATAGTTGCTCTATTGTCCGTTTAACATTAGTCCAGCCAAGCTGAGGGTTTTCTGTGAAGGAATGTCTGGTGTAGCTGATGTTTCTGTAGAAGAATGACCACCAGAATTTTTCTCACCACAAACGACATTGTGGCTCATAGCAATGTTTACTCCTGAACTGTAGATGGAAAACAAATCAACCTTCAGCTTCGATCGGGTGTGTCTACTAGATGCTCCTGACACATAATGCACCACATCTGCATGCATGTATTACAAACTCTGATCCTAATATTATTGTTTCAGTAACAAGAATGACCAACAAACCTCTTGTCAGCCTCAACCTTCTTATTCTTTGCCCCCTCTTCCTCCCCTTCATCTTTTCTTTCTTCTTTCTCATCTTTCCCTGAGAGTGAACTGACAGCGCCAGATAAATCATTCAGGTCCAGAACTTTCTCCGACAGCTTTACGGGACGAAACACAACAATAAACCGATAAGAAGGTGTGTGACTGAATCAACTGTAGATGGATTTAACACTGCATGTTCTCAGTACCTTCGCATCTATGGTGGTGGAAGCCTCTTCATTGTTATAACTGGCTTCAGAATTCTGTAGCAACACACAAAGACACACATGAAACACACTCACTGATAAGATACCAGTTCAGAATGAATGCACACATGCACAGGTGGACACAAACGACACAAGATTAAGGCCCAAGCAGAGTGTACATGCAGTGCGCACAATCAGGCCGGGGAGCCACCTCAAACTAACAGTCAAGGCAACTGTAATCAAAACAAGCAGACTGGAGAGATCAGGAAGGTGGAGGCACTAGATGGGAGTCCTGTGTCTGGTCAAGTAGCTAATAAATCACCTATGATTCTAAAAACAGATCAACTATCAAGCCTGCACTGTCAAAGGGGAAGGAGGAGCTGCGATACAAAATCTCCAATCCAGTCCTCAGGGGCTCAATGGATTGTCCTTCGACCAATGGACATTCCAATGTGGTGAGGGATGATGTCCAGGCCGGGAATCTCAGAGGATAAGACAGCAGCCCCTCAGGTAGTGGAGTTGGATTTGGGGATCTGCATGCACATGTGTATGCTTGCATTTGACGGTGGGTGTGGTGATTGGGTGGTTTAGCACTACGGGGGTGTGAACACACACAGAGGCAGTGGCAAACCCTACCTCTGCAGGAGGGGGGGATTTATTTGTCACACTCTTCATCTCGCCAGCGAAAGTTTTTCTCTTTTGGTCGCACGATTTAAGGTCACGCAGCATCTTCTTCTCAGCTGGTTGGACTTGAGCCGTTTCCATCTCAAAAACCTCGACGACTTCCTCCTCACTCTCTGAGGCTGTTTGGGGCTTTTGAGCATCTGATTCCTCCTCTCTCTCCATCCCCACCTCTTCCATTTCTCCTCCTCCACTCTGAACACATCTCTCCAACACCTCCTCGTCACTCTCGGTCAGTTTCCTCTGGCTAAGGGAACATCTCTCCAAACCCTCCTCACTTTCACCCTCCTCATCCTTTTCCTTCTCTTGCCCTGCTTCACTCTTTCCCTCTATCTCCTCCTCCTTGCTCTCAGAATCTCCGCTTCTCTCATCTCTCTTTTTGTCACTTTCGTCCTCATCTGTATCATTTTTTAAGGATTCATCTACTTTATCGCTGCCTTCCTCAGATTCCTCTTCTTCCTCGTCTGCTTGCACCTCTGCTTCCTCCTTCATTATACTCCCCATTTCATTTTCCTCTTTGTCTTTCATTTCATCACCCTGACTTTCAACACACGGTTTGACTTTCCCATCGCTGTCATCTTCCTCTTCATCCTCAATATCACAGCATTCGTCCTCTACCTCATCGCTCTCTACAGCCCTGTTACTTCTCCCCTGCTCCTCCTCCATCTCACCACTCTTCTCTTTGCTTTTACTACTTATATCCCCTGCTTCCTCATCCTGCGCCTCTCCATCATCCTGCTCATTTCCTAGCTCTTCTTCATCCTTCTTCTCCCCCTCCCCATTTTCTCCTCCTCCTTCATCTTCTCTCTTTTCTGTCGGAACATTCTCATCTTCAAACTCTCCTCCCACCTCCTTCAACCCCTCTGCTATTTCTTGTTCCGCAGACTGTTCAAGATCAGGCGTGAGAGCAGCTGCCCCCACCTCACTGACATGGTTTCTGCTGCTCATCGGTGGGGACAGACGGAGGTGGCAGCCCCTCAAAGAGTCCTTGAAGGAGGGAAAAGGGAGGAACAGTGCATCCATTCCAACGAGAGGCACAGAGAAAGGTGTGGAGAGACACAAGGGAGAGAAAAGACAGAGGAGGGCAGGTGAGGGAAGCATGCAGACAAAAAGACTGTGACACCACCTGTAGGAGGAGGGTGGGTGTGATCTTGACACAACTGCATGCCAGACTGACAAGACAACGCTTTGCAGGGAGAAAAATTAATTCATGTCACGCTACATGAAAAACCCAGTCAAAGCACAAGAAGAATTAATTTGACAAAAGAAATAAAAAAATCAGGCATGTCTAGAAAAGCTACACATTTTCTTCCGCTGGGTCGCTCTCTCTCACCCATAAGGGCATCTCTGTTCAGTGATTCCCTTACAAAGAAGCAATAATGCGTAGGGTGTCGCTTTTCAAATACCATTTCAATCGGGCCTTTGTAGAAGCTTTTTTTTACTGCTTTTGCTGATGTTACATTTTAAAAGCATCTGGTACAGGTTTACTAAAGTGCATAAACAGTATTAAATCAGCCCTTAATACTGTCATTGCACAAAACCATAGAAAGTGTCAATAACAGTAACCAGTAAAACACTGTCTCTCTTCTGTAGGAACAGTATAAAGTCAGCAACAATGACTACAAAGCTACGTTAATAAGCCTGGACCGACCTCCACTCCGTAAACAACCGTTCCAATAGGAACTACACAGGCGCAACTCTCGACAAAGATAGGAAGTGAGATGGCTCACTCGCTAGCTAGTTCAATACATTATATATGCAATTCAATTCATTTTTTATATATCGGGTATATGTATACCGGTCGGGACACTCAGAGGTTGCTTCTGGGCCGCTAATTTAATAGCCCAGGTGAAGAGGATACCACTGAACCTGTATGCATTAGTGTTGCTAAACTATTAGGGCATTTGATTGTTCTATGATTAGCAGAAAGGATAATGTTTACTAAGTACTTGGCAACGTGTGCAATTATTCTCAATGTTTATTACTCTAAAAGTAGTGGAGGGAGGTTGAAATATTCTTCATATTGTAAATAAATGATCAACTTGTAATACTGGTATTCATGGTTATTGACAGAGATGGTATGGAGGTTCACACCGCAAAGCAGTAGCAATGACAGTAGGTGGACAGCAGGACAAAGAGGAAGACACAGTGGCAGCCGTGCCCATAGGACAGATCCCAGCAGCACAGCAGCTACGTGAACGCATCCCGGGTCACGGTGCAAAGTTGAGAAGTTTGTGAGGTCACAAAGAGGACACGAGAGAAAGAGACGCAGAGACAAGGATGACATGAAGTCACGGTTACATGAGAAAACAGGAAAAGTCCACTATAGCAGGGAGTCACTGAAAACATGTAGAAATGTGGAGACGAATAAGACCCCCTCCAACATAACGTTATATACATCCACACATGCAGCTATAGACATCAAAAATAAAAACTCTTGTCAATAGTTGAGAAAAGGATTGAGTTAAGTTAAACTGATAATAAACATTGTCTGTTGTTTTTGGAGGCTGCAGTAAAAAGAGTCTTCAATAAATGCTCTTATGTGTGTAGAATATTTGAAATAATGACCCAAACGTTCATGAATTTACCTGAGGTGCCAGGATTTTAAAGTACCAGTCAGCTTGTGCAATATTTAGAAATCTTACTTTCCGATAATCACAGTAGAATGTAGCACACGGGTGATATAAAACAGAAATGAGGTTACAGTTTCAATGAGTGAAAAGAAGAGGAGCGAGCAAGAAAGGCACCGACAAGAACAAAACCTGGGAATCATCGTAAGTGTGGCTGTGTGTACCTGCTGGGAAGGTGGCTCCGGGCTGTGGTGTCCAGACAGGGCTAAGTCCTGCAGCTCTGGCTCGGTCCTCTCCTCTGCAGGGGCTGCTCCACTGGTTTCACTCTCCTATAAAGGAGCACACACAAAAAAACACAGGACACAAAAAACGAATCGTCATATCTTGAAATTAAGGTGCACTTCTGGAACGACTATGTAATCAGACAAAGTGAGCCACTATCTGTCGCACCAAATTTCCAGGGTATCCTCAGCAACAAACATTATTTTGCAACAGCTGTTCTCAATTTCAGTTTTTATGAGACAATGCGGGTTATGATCAGTCCAATGGAGATTAAATGGTTATGTCTACCTCATATTGAAGGCCCCCTTCGAGATCATCCAAGCCTAGATGGAGGTTCTTCAACAGCCTGTCAGAATGGACTGAAGGACTTGGCTGAAATGTTAATAAAATATGTATAACAAGGACATTAAATAAGAGAAATAGGCACATACACCAACGATTTTATCATGAATTAGTCCTTTGGTTGTACTCTACCTCATTTTCTGAGATTTTGTCATCATCATCATCATCATCATCAAAGTCAGGAAGAGTAAGAGATACCTTTTCCTCCAGCCTACTGCCTAAAACACTTGCTGCTCCACTTTTGCGGAGACCCTGACAAAGTAAGAATGTAATTAGAGTGTATACATTAAGGATTTAGGAGAGGATAAAATATCAAATGCTCATCATATGGTTTGTCATAGCTCAAGGAAGTTACCCCGAGGGATGTCTTGAGGGGCTCTAGCCCCCCAGAGCTGCCAAGGGACCGTCGCAAAGCAGGGGCAGGTCGAGGGAGAGTGCCCAGGCCAGGGTCATCCAAGCCTCTCAGAGGACCCAGGCTACACAGGGGGGATGGCAGAGGAGCCAAGGCTGAACCCAGTGCCTTAAGAGAAAGACATGCCATTAGAAAGAAGTAAGCACCTACGACTTATAAGCAACACTGAAAACTGAAACTGTAGAAGTTGTTGTCAGTCGGTCAGTCTGTGGACAGATTTGGTCATCACGATAGCTTCACATACAGTCTTGTAATGAATAATAAGGTAATTATAATACATATCGCCATATGGTCTCTCCCAGTTGCTACGGTGACTTCTTTAGCACACATAATAATAAATCACTTTAACTCTTCCAATTAAGGAGAGAATGTCAGCTGTTACATTTTCTGTATTTTGTCATCATCTTGCTTTGAGTCTAACATTTTTCCACTCAAATGAGTGGATGAGACAAACTATTTTGACATCTGATTTTGTGCAATATAAATTAACACTAAGGACAAATAAGAGATTAAATTGCGGGACCATTTAACAACCACCCACCCCAGGAGTTTTGATTGGCTCCTTCTTCTTTTTCTCTTTCTTCTCCTTCTTTTCTTTCTTCTTCTTCTTGTCCTTCTTTGCTCCTGAGCCGGAAGCAGGAACAGTGCGCTGGGCACGCTCGCGCTCCTGAGCCACCAGGCCGCGATAGTGCTCATCGCACGGGTGATCCCAGGTGGACTGGCCCGAAGAGAAGTTGAAATAGTAGACGTCCCCTGTCACGTCCTGACTGTGTAGGAGAGGAGTGGGGAGAGTCTTAGCTTTTGTTTAGAAGTAATACAGTAAAATATTACATTTTCGCCAAATACCTTTTCAAAGAATAGAAAAAAGGCTTATAGTTAATCTAGTTATATCTATTTTTTAAGTGCATCAGGAATTTTATATTGATTTCTTCAGAGCTAAAATACCTGTAAGTATATTAGTTGAATTTCTATAAATGTATCAAAACTATTTTGACAGGATTTGTGGATTTTCTTTATCATATTTTATGGAAAAAAACTGAACATCTTTGGGTTTTGTACTTACGAAAAATTAAATGTCAGATTATCATATATAGATTAGTCTGGAATTGTATTGGATCTAAATTGATTTACCGCAACATATATTTACAAGTAGATATAGATGCATATAAGTACATAATGCATTATTTAGACTATGTCCCTGTTGCTGACATCCCTCTGGAGATGTTGTTGTAGGAAGGTTGCTAAGTGCCTGCAATTTCAGGTGTCAAAAGCAGGCCTTAACCCTTGATGAGTTTAAAGGACACGCTTATGCTACATTACTGTCAGATACACTGATAGAGAGCAAAGTTATATCTTCTATCTTTGATTTGTTACTGAGAACTTTGAATTTACATGGAGGAGTCATATAAATCCAGAGTAAAACTGGAAATTCACACCCTCCAAGGAAATCATTTTTCAAATAAACATAATTATGCACTCTGATAGTAGAAAAGATACAAATGCAGTATATCTAAAACCTTTACTGAATCAGGTACTAGTGAAACACCTACACTAATACAGCACAGGAAACAGAATTGATACAAAATACAAAACCAGCCAAATAAGGCATATCCAGACACACAAAACATTCCTGTATCCAGAATTTGATCTAGCTCACTCCCAGGGTACATCTGTTCTAAGTTGGGCCAGGACACACTTTTGGTGAGAATTTCATTAAAAATCCATCAATAACTCTTTAAGTATTGTTGCTAACAAGCAAACACAAACAAACCACAAACAAACACACAAACCAAAGGTAAAATGTAACCTCTATGGTGGAGGTAATGAAGTTACAAGTTTAAATTCATCAAGTGAGATGATGCTCCTCAGTTGAAATGTCCTATCACTAACTATCTCCGTTCTAGGTTGTGTTCTGCAGTTGGTTATTCTGGTGCAGCTTCACTCCCACAGCCTGACTTACCAAGGCTTCCATTCGGGAGGCAGAGGGGCAACAATGCCCTCCCTGGCCAGCCACAGCAGTTCTGGCTCATTGTCCGGATCAATGCCAATCTCCATTGCATACTCATGGATCTCTGATGAGGTGGAGTAGAACAGAAACAAAGGATGAGATGAGTGGAGCATAATGGGAAAGAAGAATTTTGAACTGTATTCAGTAACAAAAAATGTTTTGGACTTCTGGATTCCTTAAGGCAAACAAAACATGACAGAATTACAAATAAATAAAACATGTAAATGAAAATAAATAATGATGCAAATTCTACAAACTTCTGCGCTGAAGAAAGATGCTCAGTATCCAGTTGTACGAAACCTCAAATAATAATAGAATACCAGGCAATAATCAACACATCAGTCTACACATCTCAATATTTTATTGTGTCAGGTTGTGAGCAAATGCTCTTGAAGCTGATAAGTTTATCCATTTGAATATTGGGATAACCTAGTCAGTGTAGTAACCCGTGACCCATGTGTACCTTGTTCAGAGGGTATATAATTCTCATCGTAGTCCTCTTCAAGGATCCGCTGGTCTCCTATGAGGGCAGCTGCAGTCATGGTTACTGCAGACAGAAGGCAGAAAGAAAAAGCAACATAACTATCAAACGAAAGGGCTTTATTGTGTATACATTATAAAAGGGCACCAGCCCAGCCTTCCCTATGTGCTGTGTATAGTCACCTTAAGCTTATTTTTGTGCCCAAGTAGTAAAATGAACAAATTAAGTTACCCTCTTGCATGTAGCTGACGTTACATGGTTTTATTATTCACGAAGAAAACTGACGGCTTAGAAGTAAACAAGTTCTAAAGACTACGTTCAATCCTGGACTGGTTAAGGGACGATTAATCTATAGCTAGCATCTCAGCTAAATTGTACAATAGCTGGTAGCCATCTAGCTAACGTTAGCTAAGCCAATTTAAAAGTTTAAGAATAACGTTATCTGGTTTGCTATATGTTAAGTGATTTACCTTCCGAACTTCCCCACAAACCTTTGAGGCTATATCGTTTGTTTGTCACTTGTCTAACCTAGACATTGTGTAGGCAGAGGGGAGAAAGATGTGAACGTTTATCCTATTAAATCATCTCCAAGGACGCTTCCTCAATTTCCTGTTGACGATGGGCACGCGGCTCTGATTGGCTTAGTCACATGAGGCGTTCACTGTCATCGGAGGCGAAGAACTCCTGAAATTAATGTATTTTAGGGTTATCACAACACACGTATTTCTGTTTAACCTTCATTACGATGCGTTCAATTCAACTAGCATTGCATTGTCATTCGATTAATCAAATTATGTTTGGAAAATAAAATAAATAAAAGCCTTATCTTAGTGAAATATAATGCCTTCATTTAATGCTGTGATGCTCTGACCTCAGATGGCTGGATGTCCAGGGCTACGCCAAGCTTTGATTGATTGATTGAATGCTTTATTTAGAAAGACATGGAAGCAGTACAAGTACAGTTCACAATTCAATGGTCCTCTAAACTGGATCGCTCATAAAAGCACAAAGGCTTGTTTAAAACGAGATCCCTCACAC
>CAAKHC010002649.1:69338-85355 GCA_901007825.1 Macroramphosus scolopax | reverse complement strand
ATGTGTGGATTTCTCGGATAATTAGCAATAAGAGAATAATTTAATAGTGAAGAGATGCTGATGCAGGTGTGTGTGTGTGTGTGTGTGTGTTAAACCCAATAAGGATGATGATGCAGTGCAGTTCTTCCAGGCCGCAATCAACACCTGTACAGGTAAGATAAGTTATTTATGTCAAGCAATAAAACTTGTTTGAAGTGCAGCTCTTACCTAACAACTGGTCGTACGTAAAGAAGTTCCAACCTGAGATATGGGTGAGAGTTCAGCGTAGGGAAGACAAAAACAAAATTCTTGTCTCAGGGGCCGTTTGAGGTCAAGGTGAATCCCAGGGAAGTTGTGATTACAAGCATGTCCTGGAACAACTTTAAGGCAAGTGTTTGGATTAAAGGCTAATGAGTCATGTTGGGCCAATGTTTGCTCCCTGACAAGTCTGGGCAGAGTGATGCTAAGTTGAAAAAGAGGCAGGGCAGGAGAAAAGGGAAACACACACGTGGCAAACACACCTGATCCACGAGTTCAGTTAGAGTTCAGTCCTCCTAACTTGAACACAGACTAGCATACATCATACCTGTCGTCACTGTCAAACCTCTGTTCTCCCTTTCTGTTTCTGTCTTTAACATCTGCCTGTCCTTTCTCTCTGTAGATAACCTTTAATTCAACCCAATCACTTAGCAGCCCCACGGATCGAGAGCATCGAGAGTCATCAGGACCATCACTTGGTGTTTCTGCTGAACTGTTTCTCCTGAACATTCTCCGACATGAGTCCACCTTTGAACAGCGTCATGAGGTCGTCCTGCTCGGTTCAGCTGAATGTAACCACACAGATATAAACACAGTCGGAGCTCAGGAATGTTTCTGACTGCAGAAAATATGACCTTACATACTTGGATGTGAAGTGACTCTGCACAGTGTGCAGGATAAGAAAGAAAGTCATTGACTTAAATATTATGGGCTTGAATCACGAATCAGCCCCACTCTTCACCGACCTACTGCTGTGGTGTCAATGGAAAATGTGTAATACAAGATAAGAATTGAGTTCCTTTAACATCCATGAGTGAGGCAGGCTCATGTCCATATACCAAGAACAGCTTGGGGCCGAACTAGAGACAGTGACAGTGTCAGACACACTTGACACTGCTGTCAAATGACCCCCGACTCTTACTGAAGAGCACATGCACACACACACACACACACACACACACACACATATGGAAGGAGAGGATCTAAAAGTGTGTATCTTAAAGAATGTTAAAGTATGCACAGCACCAGAAGCTGGGGTGGTCTGAGTGGTGGTTTCCTGTGGTTACCAATGTGGTTCTGTAAGCAACTGTGTATGTAAATCTATGGAATCAGTGGTATCTGTTTGTATAATGAAGACAAACTCGGGTTGGATGTTTTCGTAAACACTCCCCATTCCTAAATGCAATACAATCCAGCTGTAAAAACACTGGGTCAGTCCTGATGATCGTTCATCATCGTCCCACGGCTGCCAAGACACACAGCATAGAGTTCGGGACAGATGCTGTACTTGAACACATGTGTTCAATAAGGAGAGGGATTCACAGGTTTGCACATGTGCTGACATATAGTTCACTTGTTACGTGTTGCAAGTCAGAGATTTACCTCAGAGTGTCCGGATGCCAATCAGGCTACACATGTAAGTCGCCTCCTACAAATTTTCTTCATACTTCAGAAAATAATTTTGAGATGCAAAATGATCACTTGAAACTTAAAACATCTGTTGATACTCATGTTGCTGCATTCTTGGAGATTGTGTGTCAGGTGACAGGTAGCTTGTTCTACATGCTTTGGTTAGCATAGCGAAGCTAACATGATGCTAGCAGGGTGACTTGATCTTTTCCTTTGTTTTTGAGGGAAAAGACGAGTGTCAACTTTGCTCCAAGGACTGTTTACCAGAAATGTTTTTTTTAAGGTAATTTAATCATAATGTTGATTGTCTTTTATTTTACTTATCCACGTGGAATATGTTCGCTGGAGGAGGAGATTAGCCTACGTCAGCTCTGGCAGCTACGTCGCCGACACGCTGCGCTCACTGCTCAGTCAGCCTGTGTATGATCAGTTGAATATATCACACTGGAGAAATAGAGTTGTACTTAAAGCCAGTTTACCGACATTTCTGTGAGGCTATTTCAACTTAGACGACTCAAAAGCAGCAGAGCTTTGTGCCAGGGATGAGATTATGCTAACGTTAGCCTGTTAGCCCTGTAATTTAGCTGCATTGTTGGCAGTGGAAATAAAATTGTGCAGAGGCAAAGATGTTAAACATCTGTCAACATCTGCAGCGCATAATCACTTGCCTTTCAAGACTTCTACCCTGGTATCCACCCAAATCCCCACAACCACATCAACACCACAGCTATGTCCTCTCCATGCAAGACTTCACAGTTTAGTAAAGTTTCAGTGTGGATGGGAACTGAATTTTAGATTTAAAATGATTTCTTTGGGATGATCTTTATGGTTATACATGTTTATGTCTGAGATAATGAACACCACAAATCAATATTGCAACACTTTTACTACAATTACGATGATAGTTTAATAAAGAACACGTATTGAAAGTGTAATATCCGAAAATAAAAGTGTAATAAAACAAAAGCAGGATTGTGATATTTCCACTTTTATTGCAAAGGAAATAGACAAATTTCAACAATCAACAAAAACAGATGGAAAAAACAATTACTGGGGTCTCTGCACATCCCTATGAATAAATCCTTCAACTGATTTTCAATTCTGATCATTCAGAGCTCGTGAAGGATGATGTTACTCTCACCTTCACTTATAATGGTGAACTGTCAAATAACTATCAATTCAAGAACATGAAGAGTTCATTAGCCAAAATGATGCATATCAAATTTGGAATCTTAGATTATCTCAGTCTTCTGTTTTGAAATGCAGCATCTTTAAATATATTTCTGGGGTTGTGACTCACAACGTTTCATCTACTGGCAGTGCTCAATTAAAGCTCTTAAAGCCCTTTCTGCAGGCAGGGGATAGGTGACAATTACACATATGTTAAGGTACACACACACACACACACACACACACACACACACACACACACACATTAGACTCTTGGGAGAGGATTTAGAATCTGACATCAATAAACCCAATTCAAACTTCAAGCTAACATTCTGCCAAAGAACTAAATTCCACTAACACTCAGGATTACACCTAAAACATGTTCTGTATTGATCATCATACACATGTGTATAAGATTAGATGAGTTAACCAAGCAAACACACTCATACAGCACTCATCATCATTCATCTATATCTGCTCTCTTTCTCCCTTACAGACTCTCTTTCACACATTAACACACCCAGAAGAAAAGAAATCCCAGCCTGTCGGCTGGCCGGTAATGTATTCTGCTGCACACCTCCAGTATTTACCAAGCACACTGTGTCTGGGATCTCCTTAAAGGTAAAAGCGTCTCATATTGTCCCCGGAGATGCCCAGATGGAACCAATGGAATACACCACTGTGATTACAATAAGGACTCGTGGAGCGCATCAACACACAACATTCCACCGTATAATCAGTAAATATATTTCAAGCCTTGTTCAGAGGTGTTTGTCAAAGATGTATTAAGACAATAGTGAAAGGAATTGTTTGGAAATTACAAGAGTGTGACAGGATCTATTCATTTGCTGTCTGTGCTGGAGCAGGAGCCAGTGGGGGATGTAGCATTTAGCCTGACTAGCTGAGCTCTGTCTGTTCACAGATCTGCACCTCTAAACAGCTTCTGTTTATCCAGCAATATTACACGAAGGGTGAGTTTCAATCCACCTGCTCATGATTAACTGTTGAAAGTTGTGAATTCAAGAAGAGGTTGAAGGATCACATAGATTCCATCAGATCTGTGTGGACCGAAGAGTTGACTGTAATGTTGAGCAAATCAATAATAGAAATAAACATACAGTAAATGTATTATTTCCTTAACATTTCCTCAACGTTTCATATCATTTCAGATTTCACTCTCACTTTTTTACCCTTTTCCCCCTCAAGGACTCAAGACACACACAGGCTGCATCAATGTTTTGAATCGGTCACACTTCTCCGAAGTGGGCGCGGCCGTCATCCCCCAAACTTGTTTGGATGAATGTAAGAAAGTTATAATTCAATTTTTCATTTCTTTACTCGTAATGTCACGCACAAGTATTTTTGAATTCATTCTCTGCAGTTACAACAGCAACAATGGCAGCGCTCCAGTCGGTTCAGCCCCTGACTCAGGAGACGTGTTGCCACATCTGATGAGAGTGTGTTGCAGAGATACAGACAAGTCTTGAACAACATTCATTTTCTGATTTGTCCTTATGAGAAATACTATTTTAGCGTCAGAAGGTTTGAAGAATATGTGCCTGTGAAGTACCCGTCCAATATGTACTTGGGTGACTATGGCACGAAAGAATCATAATCTGTGCTCACGTCTGCCTGCCGTTAACCTCCTGAAAATGTATATACAGAAACTATTGACTGTGAACTGAAGAAGCCAGGCCTGATCCCGTATGCTGTTCCCATGGTTGAACTCACTGTATGATCAAGCACCTCTTTCCTTGGCTCCTTTCAATAATTCAATTGCAGCTGTTAATTAAGAGCCGGTGTGAACCACATGTTGTTCCAGCTGCCAATCAGCAGCCACCTCATGCGTGAATGAGGGATCAGTGTGGCGTGGTCAGAGCTCGCTACAGGGCATTTGATTGGTTCGCTCTCCTCACAGATGAAGAGGTAGCGCCCCAGAGGGGAGAGGAAAAGGGGAACAAGCGGTTAGATAAGTGCCTTGCCGAAAGTTATGCAACACTTATTGATTGAGGAGCGTAAACATACAACAGAAGCCACTTAACCCTGCCTGAAGTCTGTGTTCTGTCTGCTCGCTGTACTTGTCGGGGGAACCCAGTCACCTGGACACTCCTAATGATTTTAGGGAGTAAATGATCCGCAATGGAGTGGATTTAGACAGTATGTCCCTACCTGATGCTTCTGCCTAGCAAAACTACCTCCACTTTTATAAGCAACTTCACTTAATTAACTTGAAATGATTGAAGAACCTGTCAAAACCTACAGATTATATCACAGGAGTCGTTCTCTAATTTGTCTCAAAAGGACAATAGTGTTCAAAGCAGGTTCAATATTTCAGATGAGCAGTGTCTTGCATTCAGCCAACTCTGCGGGTAATTTACTCTGAGATGTTGCTAATTATCTATATCAGATTTCAGGGACCCATTACTCCGTCACCAGGGGAAAAGTGTTGCTGGCTTCACAGCACTGGAAAACTGGAGCGATCCAGAGGCTGGAGTGATTACCAGGATCCTGACCTAGTCTGGGAAAAAATGCTGCTTACATCAGAACAGTGGAATGCCACGATTACACAATTTTAGGTCATCCTTAAGGACACTGAGAAGCAGACGATGTTCTAAAGTCATTGCATATTATTCCTAACTGGAAAGGAAATGCCTGTTTTTTTCCATTGTTTATTCTTTCTTCTTGTCTGGTTTATACTGTTGCCCGAGAAGACAAATGTCTAAACACAATGTTTGTGGGAGTAAACATTTGGCAATACGTTAGACACCATTTCTGGGATGGCGGGGAACCCACCCCCTAGGCTGTGACACACACACACACACACACACACACACACACACACACACACACACACACACATATTAACCAAGTCCACCTTCCAGCATAAAACGGACGCCTACTCAGACTATTTCTTCTTGAAATCTCTAGAATCCACATGCTGAAGTCAACGCACACACAATAACACTAAACAAACACATACAGACATATAGAATGGAAAAATAGATAAAAGCATATAAACCCATTGAAACACATGCACACACATTAATTAATGTACATGTCCGTTTGATGTATAATAGAGTTTGATCTCATGTGCCCATGTGAGTCAAGTCCAAGCAAAGGTCTCAGACTCACTGGATTGTCGTTTCATTTTTTTTTAGGGAGAGGGATCATATTTCCAGTTCTTCTTGACCTTGCTCCTCTCTTCCTCCCCTGAGGCTCCGCACCAAGTGAACAGGGTCGCCAGGGTAGAACAGGCTCCGCCAAACGACTGATCTGCCCGCGGCACCCTAGAGGCAGCGCTGATCCAACATATGTGCAGCCAAAATATTTTCAGAAATTAAATAACCACCACATCATTCTGGGATTAGCTTCGTCTCTGACCGAAAGATAACTCAGGATTTAGTACCTTTTTGTCACATGCTGGAACCTTTACAGCAACATCTGGGCAGATGTGCTGCTTCATTTGCAGTTGAGGCGAGAAAAGGAGAGGAATTAGTTTGTGGTAGATGGAGAGTCTCTCGCCTTCATGTTTTGTGTGAAATAGTCTCCGTTTTTTAGCACCTTCTCATAGCACCTCCATTCACACATTGACCCCTTTCTCAAGCTCCTGTTGACAATCACATGACCCCGGTGTCATGAGTAATCTGGAGGCATTGCCGGCTGGGAGGTCCTCCCTCAAATACAAGTCTCATCTGTCCTTCTCAGGACACACATGGCTTTGAAGGAACTTGCTGTCTCTGTTGTTATTGTTACAAGATTCCTTTTTTTCCTCAATTTCTTTCTCATTTACTCTCTTTCAATCTAATAATCATACTTTTACCTTGTTTGAACCCATCCACTGCACTGTCAGTGTCTCGGAGTGGATTCGTCTCTGAGCTTAGGGCGACGAAGAGGAAGGGGAAAATGAAAAATAGAGAGATGGATGGACACAGAGAGGCTGAGTGACATAAACAAGTTCACAGTGAGCAGGTCCAGGATGAATGTGGAGAAATCATGTGGCTTAGATGTTTCAATCTGTAATTCTTGTAGATCATGGGATTATTTGCATCGATACTATCATACTCTTTTACTACTGTTTTCATGCAAATGAAGAGTTTTATCCCCAGACCACATCTTCAGCACAGTGTGATGAATGACTTGCTTATAGCACCTGATGCTTGTCATTTATCAAGTCTTGTTAATGTTGACCTCTGCTGCATTTGATACAACTGATCGCTCCATCCCTCTTGACCCTCACGACCTCTGCTCGGACTGCTTTACACTAGTTTGTATTCCTTCCTAAATATAGGATTGTATTCAAGGTTTATTTCTTCCATGATGCTCCCTGCGACGAAGCTGGTGAACCTCCAGGACTTGTCTTATTTTTTTGGCCATGATTTCCGAAACACAAAAGGACTTTCTACTTTGTTATGCAGATGACGTTCTGTTCAGAATCAGCCTCTGATTACTGTCAACATAAAATTCAGACATTATTATTCGGAGATCATTAAAGATACAAATACCCTACAGATACTGTAAATCAATGCCCAAACTCCTCACTCATCTTTCCTCCAGCACACATAAACCTACACCGATGCTCATTGTGATTCTCACTTTGGAACATTTCATTGCGGTTGATCGACCTCTGACCCACTAAGAGGATGATGACAGGTGTTAGAAGAAATACCAGGTCACTGGAACACCACCACAGATACAGGGAAGTGTCATACCTCATCCGCATGAATTAGGATGGAGTTAAAAGCCGTGCTGCCTCAGTGTTAGGGGGCAGGGGGTCACACACAGCAGTGCGTCCGTGCCCACACACAGTGTGAATGCACCGTAAAAGACACACAGCCACAAGCAACACAACTCTGTACCTCTTCCTTGTGATGGTAATGAGAGAAACCATTGTTCCACCTACCCTCCTTTCTCTTTCACGTCCTCAGCATGTGGCTCGACCGTGGCATCTGGAAAGCAGGTGTCTGATTTTGCTTTCTCTATTACACACAAATCTGAAATAATTCTTTAGTTTTAAAAGGACATTTTAATCAAAAGAAGTTGCCAAAACAGACAGGATTTTGATGAAAATTTGTTTAGAAACTAATTTAGTTGTCTTACTTTATTATGGGGATTGCTAACTGTGTTTAATATTACGACTATCACATATATAATGTTACAATGTTGGATCCATGGATTGATAAAATTCTATTTTTAATAACAAAAATAATGCAGCATGCTTAAAAGTACAAAAAACCAATTGTAAAATATTATAATTTCTTTTGATGCAAAGTCTCACAGATGTTTCCTCGTAAATTATTTACATTTAAGTACCTTAAGAAATGGAGTGTTACCTGTGAGCTAGCTCAGTTAAAGATATTTGCCTCCCACGCCCCAAAAAGTTGTCTGACTGTAATGTATACATTTTAACAGTAGTACCCCATTTAAATCACTATTCTCCCACAAACTGTACTCACAAACTTACCGAAAACAGATGCATACACATTTACTGTACATACACACGTATGGACACGTGCATGACCACAATCGATGTAAAAACTTGAATCAAAAAGTGGAAAAAAGTGCCAACAGATGCCAGAACATTTTCCTTGTCCACTCATGTGGCATGGTGGTGAATTAAAGAGAGTAGCAGCGAGTCAATTTCGCCCCCTTTAATTAATAACTGTGTCTGTTATTATAAAAGCCACACTCATCTTTAGCAGGGAGGAGAGAGGAAGTCCACCCTCTGTCGCTCATAAAAAAACAGAGAGGGTGGTGAAAGAGAAGATTAACGTCTACGGCACAGGAGTAAAATACAGGATATAGGATCTATAATAGCAGTCGGCCAATACGTTTCACCACCACATCACATTTTCTGTCACTAATCTATATGATGAGGGGGTACTTGTGTCTGTTGGCAGTTGCTTTACAGTTGCAGCAGCGGAGATGATACATTCTTCGGCTATAGTTGCATGTTCCAAGCATGTTGTTTATCTACACGTACGCCTTTGCACTAAGCCTCCTGCGGATGTGTGTTGTGGGGGTTATCGGGACTCAGGTCTAATAACAACCTTGATACTGTTCTCACATAGGCCTCTGAAGTTGCCTCCACTCCATCAAGTCAGTGTGTGGTTGCCCGGCAACCAAGGGTCCGGTGTTCCAGAGCGGCGCTGTTTGTTCCTTACGAATGATCCGCCAGAGACAGGGAAGATGGGCGGAGGTGAGGATGAGTGAGGGAAAGACACAAATTGGTAAATGGAAGACGCAGCCTCAAGGGGTCCTGAATCAATGCCTGAGCAAACAAGCTCTGTCTGTCTCTCTCTGTTGCCATCTTTCTCCCTGCTGGATAGTTCCTCCGCCTCACTGTCTTGTCTTGCTCTCTCTGACCTTCTTTCTTATAAAAAGTCTCTTATTCCATTTTTGACTTAACATGCACTCAGTCAGCTAATTAACTCTTTTTTTTTTTAAACTTTAAAATGCTCTTAATTCTTCTAAATTATTCAGCTTTTCATCTCACCCCACAGGCTATTGTCTTTCTTCTTTCATATTTTTCTGTTCCCGTGCCACTGATACAGATTTGGCTTTACAAAATAAAATCCAATTTTAATTTCTCCACATAGCAAATGACCAATTATGATGGCTATAATCTTAAACCCTGACGGCCAGCGATCACAGTTTCCATATTTCCATAAGACACACAATATAAATATATCCTATATTATATCCATACTATTTGTATATTAAGCGTACTTATGGCACGACCAAATGTTTTTGTTATCAGAGCTGAGATTCTCAGCTTGAAGAAATGTTTCCATTATAGAGGAGAGATCAAATTTAGGGCGAGTTATTCCGACTTAGAGCAGATCAACACTCTCCCAACATGTCAAACCAACCTGTGTGGCTCTACAACACACACCAAAGCACAACTAACATAGCTTTATATGAGCAATATTTCACATAAAATGTGCAATGTGTGGAAAGAGTTCGGCCCTTCTGACTTTCACAAGCCCCGCCAAAATAACTGCGGCTTCACCAAATCATTCCAGAGACCGAGCTTTGACAGCAACAATCAAAACAGATTCATACACTCTGCTGGATTATGTGGAAAATATGGAGATCGGGTCTTGTTTTTCACTTTGAGGTCTGTGGAAGCACTATGACATCACCTCAGGTCTTCATGGCTTTACGGAGACAAGCTACAAGCTACGAAATGATCGCAGCAAACTTTGAAACACTCTTCTGTAGCAGAAGTAAGGTAATAGATCCAGACCAATGTTCTGACGCACACAAAATCAATTGGTTACGGTTGGTCCCGACAGAGTCAGGTTCAAAGCAAACATTGGAGGCACATTGCAGTGAGAGAGTGGCGATTCTGCCAAGATCGCTTGACATCAACACAGAGACGAAACCTGCTGGGGGGGCCAGAACTCACACACACATCGAGCTCTACAAAGGACACAATGTACTCTACACCATCTCTTGTTCTGCTCCTCCTTTTTCACCCTTTTCCCCTTCCTTAACCTAATTATATCTATCCTTATCCTTCTTCCTCCTCCCATGCACTGCAGTGCCGGCGCTCTCACTGCCACTAATGACACAGTGTGATCTCCGCAGAGTCCCCAGCCAGTGAGCTCGGGTCACATATGTTCTATATCATCTCCTGAACACTTCCATATGGACGCATGCCACTCACGCCAAGACCTTACACACGCCTGTGCAGGAAGGGGCTGAGAGAAACTAAGATAGTCGGGAAGCGGAGAATAAGCACAGAATAAATACAGATAGAGAAATATGAACAGAGATGACAGTGAAGAGTGGAGGCATAAACAGAGGAATGCAAAGAGAGACAGATAAAAAAGGAACATCTAATTAAAATCAAAACAGGGAGAGTGTGAGTATGATGGAAAAAGAACACATACCAGGTCTCCTTTTTTTTTCCTTCCTGGCTGTTGACTTAGGCAGACAGAAGCAGTCATAAGCAGGAAAGCCCAAAGTGATGAAGCACCAGGCTGTTACTGCATGTCTCTGCTTTTAAGAACTTTAAGTTTGTTTGCTTTTGTTAACGGAGGCTTATTTCAAAAAGTTTTGTCTCCATGATAACTTGTAGACATTAGATGCTGTCGTAGCTCGTAATGGGCTTAAAGAGTGGAGAATTATTTAGATTTCTTAAGTCCACGCTGAATCTACGACCAATATTTGGGTGTTTCGACATGTCTGACGCCATCCACACACCGTACAGGCATCTATATCCGTACGCTGAGATAACCTTAGATTGAATTCACTACTTGGTTACTTGGATTGGAGGACTGGCTGGTCCTTATACTGGATTCATTATAGCCACATTTACAAGTACACATACCGAGAACATGCAGCACTTCTGTTTACACCACATACTTTCATCTGCTTGAAGTTGTAGCTGCACACGTGCGTAGCAGAAAACAAACACACACACACACACAGGCCTGATGACGGATCCGCTGTGATCAAATCTGTTGATTAATATGTTTAAACAGTTTCTAACAGCAGCCTGCTGGCAGGAATCCCACTTTCAACAGCTTCTGTGATGACTGACACGCTTGCAGTTTTCCAGACATGAGCAGTTGGTGCCCGAGTCCATGCAAACAGAACAAATTGCTCAGTGCACAGATATCCCCACGGAGGAAGGTTTACACCCTCTCGTCAGGAGACGTATGTCACCGACTCATGAGTACGCATTTGTGATTACCTTTGTCGAGAACACCATGGCCCCTCCCCTACTTTCTAAGCTTGGACCACACTCATCTTCGAACTTGACCTTCGCTTGACCTTTACCTGACCATAGCTACACAACTATATATTGTGAAGCTATCACAGACGTATGAAACCCTTCCTAAGAACTGTGCCTGTGTTGGTTCCTGCTACAGCAGGTGTCTGCAGGCCCACATTTTCCTTGATGGCACACAGACACACAGTCTTGCACAGTCCAAACAAAACCAGTCACGTCATGCTGTCATGACTGGTAAACATTCTGTGTCCCTCTGAACTGAAGCTGGAAAGAGGATTGAATAAACACCGCCTGCTATGACGAGCTTATTTAATTTAATGTTACACACACTCACCTACATCTGCAGGCTTTGAGTCGCTGCTGCAAACCCAACAGGACAAAAACGGTGACAATGAGCTGCAGTCTAATTACCATCACAACGAGCCGTCCTTTGAGCTGGACGCGGCTGCAGGGTCAAAGAGGGCAACATTGAAAAGATATTCTACAAACGTATTCATTAAAGTCACTCTTATGTGGTGTAGTGTCTCCGAAATATCTCCTAACATCGACGGTGTCCTGTTGGTTACAGGGCTCAAACACTCCGTCTCTACCTTTGCAGTGTCATCATCCCTGCTCTGGCTGCTGAGCACTCCTCCCATCCGAAGGTGTAAATGAAAGATTCACACTCACAAGGTGACGGCGGCGTCCAAACAGAACAGGACAGTTCAATTTACGACGACATTTCCAAACATATGGCAGAACAAGGTTGGCGACAGACGTGCCAAATAAAACATCTAAGACCATGTTGACACCCGGCCTGCAGCTGATTTGCGCTTACAAAGACTACCAGACTTTTCTTTTGGAGGACAGAGATCTGAATCTAAATGGGGATGAGAATACATTAATTATAACAGGAGTATGCAAAAGCAAGATCTAATCTATATTTATCCAGGTACCCTGTCTGCATACAGATCACATTTTAATACCAGGGGGTTAAAGAGACAGACGGACGGACGGTGTCATCGCTATGACGACGGCACATTCACCTTGCATGTGAGTCAGTTTGATCAGGTCCCTTTGGTCGATGTAGGATCGATAACACCGACCCATGATTCAGTTTGATCAAGAGGAAGGTGTATAATACATGGAGAAAGTTAGATGGTCAATATCTGTGCCTTTTGGATTCAAGCGCTGCATTAGAGGACCAGTGTTTAAGATTTAGTAACATCTCTAAAGTTGCAGATTGCGAGCTCCTCACCTGCAAACGCTGCAGGACACTGCAGGATCATTCACGGATGTTCAGCGAAACTGCAGCCATCTTTCATGTTATTAATTCCACCTTTGCCTTTCCTGCTTTGATAAGTCAAAACGTCTGCGCTGAAAATGTCAGCGTAGTTTAAAGCTCAGTGAGCGTCTGATGCAGTAAGTTTCTCAGAAATATAACTACTACTTGGTTGTTATATACACCATCAGGGTTGTGTGACGTGAATCAGCACCTGCGTTATTACCTAAAGCTGGTGATGCACATGTGGATTTGAAGGAAGACTGAATACGATTCTCCTGCATTATATAAAAATACGAGTATAAACGCTCACACAATCTCCCTCTAAGAAACGACGCTTTGCTGTGACCCTGAGCTAAAGACAATCAAAGGAAAGACAAGAGAAGGAGGGAGACAAACAAGTTGGTTGCCATGCAGATGTGTGTGGAGGTTGTGAGAACGCTGCTCTGCTACTAATCAGACCATCATCCAGGCAACATCAAGACTGTTAGCATAACGAGTCGCAGTGATGATGGAGAAAACACGGGATTTCACGCTGGGCGGATGAAGCACAGGACGCAGTATACACACAGCTTTATAACAAGTGTGAGGAGGATCCTTGTGAAGGGCACACAAGCATGCACAAACACGTGGAAAAAAGTCTAATGTGTTTTAATGAGTAAATGAGGTAGTTGGATCATGATATGCAGGCGTACCCACATAGTGACATCCTCTTTCTCCAGGCGTGACATATGGTATTGAGTGCTATAGGGGGCAGAGCAGCCTGTTCATACACGTCTCAGTGTAGCATACAGACCTGCAGGGGGGAGACATGCATCCGAGATATACACTCACATTCAAATAAACACACAAGAACTGCTTGTGATGTCACAAGCCAGCAAGAATATGCAAGTGTGTACGTATAATCACATGTCGGTTGTTGTATATCATAAAAACAAAAAATTCGAGCCACAAGTTTCCTTGTGTTTTTCTTTCCTTGAACATAATTTGTGGAAACCTTTTGAGCCACATTCCTAACAGTGGATTTATAGATGCGCGTTGGCTCAACGGAGAGTTGAGATGACAAGACGCTGACAAGAAGCTGAAAAAGCCTCAGACATCTGAGGTGTTAGTTGCGCCACAGACGACGGCGTTGATTCAACTCAGAAGAGTAAATCAGCCTTTCGTTGTTTTTTCCGAAAGGGGGCTGATCATCAGGTTGAAGACGCTCCACAGTCGCCTTCACAGTCGCATTCTTGTCATCCGTCAACTGTAAATCTAGTATTCACTCCTCTTTAAGCTATCATCCTGTGATGGTATTTTGAATGTAACCACACATGCAGTATATCTGTGGAGGGCAGCGGATGAGTGCCTGCAGAGATTTGTGATCCTCAGTCACAGAGCCAAAAGTGAAATATTGTGATCCCATTACACGCCGATAAAGTGATAAAGATGAACCGTCTGAAAATGTAAGATGGAGAGACGTCGTCCGTCCTTGTAATCTCCTTTTCAGAGCAGGAATTTCACAGACGGCACGACACACTTGACGGTCTCGCTCTTTCTGGCCTTGATGCCACTTTGAGCGCTGCATGCCCACTGGCCACTGTCGATCTGATGCCCTTATTGGTTGATGTTTCTTTCCAAATAAGTGCAACAATTTGTTTCCAAGCATACTACACCGTTGACAACAGAGCCTATCTTCCTCTCCAGTATTACATTGTCTATTAAAAAGCATGAATGCTCTGAAAACTATTAAATTCCAGGCTGCCAATTTCATTTATTCTCCAAAATATATTGTGTTGAAATTATTTTGAACATAGTGGCTGAGAGTGAAGACAGGACAGTCTGGTCTCCTGATCCAGGACCGTGTTGGAGTGTCTGTTTTTGTGAATATGTTCTTGTATGTGAGGCAGCCGAGCACGCACACATTAGCAAACATGCAAAGCATCACAATCTGCACAATGACTGGACACAGACGGTGGAACCAACTTAAAATGGACACTGTGTTTATTTGAAACAGGCAAGCAGGACTGAGACAAGAGTTCCAAAAACCTGCAGGCAACGTTAAGGTAACCAGAAAAACATATCAACATTGACGATCCGGCACAGAGACAGGAGAGCAGGAGCACACAGGAGAGGTCACGGTCACAGTTGGAAGACATCAAGGCAGGGCAGGTAATCCCAGGAGCTGGACAAACAGGAGGACAGGATGCGGAGGATCTGGAGGGAGACAGGAGGCAAGTCCTGCGATCTAAAACACAGGAAACGAGACAAAAGTGTGGAAACAAGTGAAAACATCAGCAGCATTAGACTTCACAGTCTGCAGATGTACCAGCAGCATCGCTTGTAGACTCGTACAGGCCTACTTCAATTTGTCATAATAAGATGCCGGTGCTTTCGTGGTATCTGTTGGTGAGAATGCACCAGAGTGGGTGTTAGAAAATGAGATGGGCTGATGATCGTGCCTCTGTGGACATATGATCTGGGAAACTCTCATTTGCAAACATACCTGTCCTTGAATCCTCTGTTCCTTCACAACTAGTATCCATGGAAACCCAGGAGGTTGTGTGTGTGTGTGTCTGTGTGCGTGCGTGCAGGCATGTGTGTGCATGACAGAGAATAAGAGAGTTTGCAGGTAAGAAAGTGTTTGCACCTTACAAAGCTCACTTTATTTTTAACACCTGGTTGTTCCCACTGGAAAGAAATTTGCGACTAAGGAGACGTGTAGCTGTGCAGTGTTTAAATGTGACACACCGGGTGAAGACCTTATGTGAACCTTGCTGAAGACTTTGCCCTTGACACTAAAGTCAGAGATCAAGCACATAAGCGCTGGGCTCATTCTGAGGCAGCCCCCATCAGCCTCAGTAATACCAATGATGTATTTACAAGCGACAGAAGAGAGGTCTCGGTGAATTTTTAATGAAAGCTCTGTTTGAAATTTTGAACAAGCTGAAATTGATTCATGATTTTTTAATGGGGCCTTTGGAAGCCTCTAGAATTGCTGATTGTTTTTTTTTCCATGATGAACAAACATCCACAGCAGGAAGAGAGAAAAAAGGGGGCCATGACCCCCCCCCCCCCCCCCCACACACACACACACACACACACACACACACACGCACGCTTATCAACACATCTTAACAAAAATTTCAAGACACCAATATCCTCTCCAGTCAGTAACTCGATGACCGAGTGAGTCTTCCTGCTCATTTAAAGCCGC
>CAAKHC010002649.1:56702-69318 GCA_901007825.1 Macroramphosus scolopax | reverse complement strand
TGGGAGGCATTTGCATAGTGTTCATAACCCTTTCTGACTTCCTCCTCACATAAACACACACACACACACACACACACACACACACACACACGCACGCTTATCAACACATCTTAACAAAAATTTCAAGACACCAATATCCTCTCCAGTCAGTAACTCGATGACCGAGTGAGTCTTCCTGCTCATTTAAAGCCGCCTCGCTAGAGTCAACATGCCTAAACTTGGCTTTGGACTCGGAGGAGTGCCGGAAAAACAGCCTTCTTCCAATGAAATGAAGGTCAGACCAAAGTGAAGTAAAAACAAACTTGAGGTCTCACCACTGCTGTCGATCTCTTGCCTGGAGTCACAGTGATATCATCGGAGTGAGGATTATTACTTTGGGACTGATTAGATGTTCCAGATGGGTAAAACTTCCCCGGACAGCAGACAAATTTGGGCCTGAACTGAGTTAACAGTCACCGGCAACTGTTGTGTGGCCTGACGTGTCCCAAATACAGATGAGCCAGGCTTGATGCGGGTCAGATGTGGACCATATAAGGTGGATCTACGGCTGAATTTAAGCCTGAGGTCTCATGACTTTAAGCATGAGGGGAAATGAGGACCACATTTGGGCCCAACATTCATTGTTATCTGTGTTGTGCACCAAACCGGGAACCACCTGAAAAAAGAGTTCTTTACTCATGCAGGAGATTTGTGGGGACCAAAATAGACCCACAAGGGTTCAATGGCTATTCGGGGGTTAAAGCTGGGTTTTAGGGTTTGGGTTAATGTGATGGTGATGGTTCAGGTTCGGGTACCGGAGCTAGGGAATGCATTATGTCAACGATCGGTCCCCACAAAGGCAGCAATACAAGAACGTCTGTCTATTTTGTTGGTGTTTTAACGGGGTGTTTTGCCTGCAAGAGCAGGTGGTCAAGTGGCTTCCTGACCAGATGTCTATTAACTGCAGTCACCTGTTGTCAGGGTGCATGAGGTGAGAGAAGTTAGAGTTTGTTCAGGATGGAAATCTTAAGAAATGTACAATTTGGAAACTGAATAATAAGTGTTGAGTTCAGTTGCCTTTGTGAGGTCCTTTATTGTTATCCAACCAGCGGCTGTTTCTTATTGCTCGCTTTTATCGTTGTGATTTCGGGGCGGCCTCCTTTAGCCTATTTTAAGATGTCATGTGTTTATATCATATGCCGTAAAAAACATCGTAAAATGTCTGCAAAAGGAGGACAGACTGCAAATTTAAGTACGCTTCCTGCAGACTTGCTTTGGTGCACAGTAAATAAATGTTTTTAGCAGAAGCATGATTGTGGTTTCTTCTGAGTTATTTTCTGAGTAGAGTAAGTGAACTATTGTACGCTACAGAAACACACACAACCAATGTCATCACGGCAATGAATTAAAAAAAAATTCTAAATAATGAGGATTTCGCACGGACGGCTATTTGATGAAAAATTCAAATTACTCGGCTCACATCAGCAAGGGAAATAACCACGCTTTACATAAAAACCTTGAATAGCATTCCACAGGTTATACGGGCCAGGTGGGAGAAATGTTGAATTAAAAAAACATTCATATTACCATTTTCTTGTTTTCTTTTTGTCACCCGTTCATTGACTAAAGGCAAACAAGCGTAATTGAGAGGGAGGTTTGACCCAGCAAGCGAGCACGCCTGCACACTACAATCCCTTCACCACCAGCACCCCTGCCACCATGAACATATATTATCCACAAAGAGCACAGGGAAACAAGGCCTTTTGCCTGCGAAGTCTTGCCAGGAATTCACAGCACGTATTCTATGAAAAAAGAGAGAAAAAAAAAAAAGCACATGCACTGATTTTCCGCAAAACTTGCAGCAGCCTGTGCAGGATTATGTATCGTGGTAAAGCTGCGAATAGCAAAAGTGAATGACTTTGCACACCGTAAAGGCTGGTTGCAATGCGAGGTGGGTGAAAGGCTAAGTGTATATCCAATGAACTAAAGTCGGAGAACTCGTTGTGAGGGTCAGGGAGGTTGATCATGGGCGTGCGATGGCCCTCTCCGTGGGATTAGACTAACTGATGGCAGGGCCTCTTCCTCACAAATACCATGAAACTGGAGGTGAGAATTCGACTCAGCTCTGCCTCTGCTTGTCTCTGTCAATACGTCTTGGAGCGTGGATCATGTAACTGGGCGCAGTGTGCTGGAGCCGGGTCGCAACCCTTCGTCTCACACCAGCGAGCTGCCTCCACATCACAGTCTCTCTCTTACTGTCTCCCTCCGTCTCCAGCGCGAGCTCTGCTAATTGTTCTCTGAGCTGGGGAGCAGTCATCTATCACCCAAGGCATGTACACATGTACAGCAGTGTGTGTGTGTATATATTGCCATAACAACTGATATGGCAATATATCGTGATGCTGTGGGGGCAATTTGGAACAAGATTCTGTGCAGTATTGCGAAAATACACATTTTTACACTGTAAAACGGCCAAACTGTGAACATGGAGGTGACGGGAGTCATGACACATACTGCAACCAGTCACCAGGGGGCGATAATGACAATTTATTTCTATTTTTGGGGGCTGATCCGTTGTCAATGTGAATTGCATCCATACAGCATTTTGATTTTTATATTTTTAGTTTTGTATTATTTCATTATTTGTCTTCATTCACTCAGTGAGTAGAGAAACATTTACTGTCAAGATCTATGTGGGCCTGAATGTGAAGTGTTTGTGATCCTTACGTGTTTGTCCTTGCTGTTATACAGAAGAATAAATGAAAGAATGTGTACTACGCCCCTGTATGATTTAACTTCAGGATTATTTTTAACACTCAGGCCAGACCAACCTGCTAGCCTGACACGCATTGGCTTGGTGATGAGGAGGAGCTGGGTTAGAGAGAGACAATAAAATGGAGGAGGAAAAAGGAGAAGCTTTTGGTGGCTAAACCTTAAAAAACGATAACCCTAATGATGACTATCTCCTTGAAGGGGTCCAATGGCAGAGCGACGCCGTCACTGCTGCTACTGTCAGAGCTCGTGGGAAAGACCAAAACGCCTCACGTGAGATGTTGCCAGCTGCGGTCGTCCTATTGTTTACTGTTGTTTCGTTTCTGGTATTTATAGGTACGTTGCTGCTTGTTTCAGCTAATTACACTGTGGATGCTATAGGGATGGTTGCAGTAATGACTGCTTGGCTTTCCAAAGAATTTAGAGGTGTTTTCCTCTGGTTCATTCCGCTATGGGACACTATCAGGCAGTGTTGTTTTGTATAGTTTACTGTACGTATATATGTACATCTGCCTCATGTGTACCCACCTAACTTCATGCCTGGGATCCGTCTGCGGTTCATCACGGTGAAGGAATGTATTTCATTCCCAGCTCTGAAATTGCCCATCTGATAGGGGCCCAGGTCTCCTGCAACCGCCGTAGCTGACTTAGCACACAGAAAACAGACCCCAGGAATGTTCTTTAATCAAACTTAATTACACTTTCCCAGACGCCGCTGCTCCCAGGTCAGTTGTTAATCCAGGCTTGTGGTTCAAAAGTTCAGTGTTTTTTCGCCTCAGACGGCGAAGGGCCCCTAAACACCTCCTTTCAAACACTAACCAAATTATACGGCGATGCAGCGTTCATCACAAGGTCCTTGTCCGACATATCAACACCTTGCTAACTGCTGCATGATGGATCTCACTGAAGGAAGAGTAAGTCTGGATTTTGCAAATACGATTCTTCGCATTCTTGGTGTTTTACTTGAAGTTTTCTCGGTGGTTTGGCCGTTTGTCAGCCTGATAGGTAACCGTGCTGCAGTTATACGTCTCCAGGCCCGACTGCTGGCTGCGTTCTGTGCATGTGTGCCTGCGCTTGCATGTAAACAACAAAAGATATCTGGATCCACTCACGTAGGAATATGAAAAGCTCACCCAGCAAAGCCTGAAAAATGATTCGGCCCAGTCGCAGTCAAACACAGACACATGTGGAGGGCGGATGTTATCGGCATAGTTTGGAACGGCGGCTGACACGTTTTCAAAACATTGTGTGCTGGGCTGCGAGTGTGCTGGATGGGTCAGTGGAGTCTGACAGGAGAAAAACAGACTAATGTGAGCTGAAGATCCACATCTCATCTTGTCTGACTGCCCAGTAACTCACAACCTCGAGAGGGTTACACGAACAGTTGGGTTGGAGATCCAGTGGAAGGAAACGAGCTGCCGTGCAATTTGTGGAAAGTAAGAAATAAGACGGATGCCAATAAGTCAAATTACAGTTCGAGCTTTACTAGGTTTGGACTAAATGATTGTGTGGTCTGACCAAAGTAATGTGAACGTTGACAAGGTTTTGTGGATGTGGAGAAGTGTGTGCGCAGTCGAGCGCAACCAGAACGTACATGTTTGAGGTCAACGACGATATTTGATATTTTTAAAACAGATATTTCTTATGTAAAGAAGTCACATAAGATCTGTTGGAACGCTCCCAAAATGAGACTCAGATGATACAAAACTCCTTTTCTTACTTTTTATCTCATGTTTGATTTCTTCTTGAGTTTCTTTCCTCTAAAATCCTTCAAATTACAAAAAAAATACTTTCAAATGAAACTCAGTTTTTCAGAAGTTCATCGTTTCCTTGATCTTTGTGCTTCTACCACGAATACCAAGTAATGTTCTTTAAATGTTTCAGGACGCTGCACAGACAAAGTTATTAAACTTAGGTCCAGTTATCTTCTATTGTCCTCAGACCAGCTGATGTCTTGCCTGGTGACACCGTTCATCACGTTGTTGACGGGATGTTTTATACGATCAAGCTCCTGCCAGGGTAGTTTGCTGTGAACATCTACTGGATGCTCCTCCATTGTTTTAGCTTTGGAAGGTTCCTAACTGAATGAAAGAACCTGAAGGCATCTCAGCTATTCACAACACAAAATTGTTAGCCGGGATCACCGCTTATTCAGAAAGAGACCGAAATAATACTTTATTGATCTCCCCCTGCAGGGATCATTATAGTTTTCTTTTTGGGAGACCTTTGTTGGCCTGTTGAAGTCCCTGGAGAAGCCCCGGGGTAAAGAGACGTGGTTTCCGGTTGTGAACGCCACCGTGAAATCCATAACACCGGCTGGTCCATGTTCCTTTCATCTCACAATTTCCATTCATTCTTTCATAACAGGAGGAGGCTACATCTTGAATCTCCTCCTCTTCATCAGTCTCACATCTCACATCCATGAAATCCATCCAACTTTATTCCATTTTCTTATATAACCTCCATGAAACAACTAACACGCGGCTCATATGAGCTTTTCTCCCAAAAGATTTTGACCCAACACTGAAGCCTTCTTCACCGAAAAAGGGATTTGTTCAGATGTCATCCTGGGAAAGGTGTCAAAGTCATCAACGAGGAGTCGGTGAGAAGCAGGAGAAATGTCAAGGAGACCATCCTCGAACAGAAACACGGGTTGCAATCTCCCCCGAACACGACCGCTAGGTATCACTAGTGATGAAGGAGGCTGAACAATAAGTTAGGAAGAGTCTCTCCCAGACATAAGAAATGATCTTTTGACTAGTCCTTTAATTAGGAACATCTCTGCAATGCGATTCATGGGTGATAATTCTGACCAGGTTTGTAGGCAACAGACGGATGAGTCGGGCGGAGTTACGGAGAACTTGTTTGTGTTCAGTGTGTTTCAGGATATCGATCTCTATTGACCAGAGGAAACATCTGAGAGCAGAGGTACTGACAGCCGCCTCAGCTGCCGGTCGCTGCTCTCATTTCTTCATTTCATTATGCAGTCTTGGGCGCCATATCATGTACTAATTCATATCCCACTCGGCTCGTTATGTCCTGCAGCGATCCTCAAGGCAAAGTGAATGAGTGCATGTCTGTCCGCCTGTACGTGGATGCCAAGATGATGTTGTGCTGTTTTCACTGCGCTAACAAACACTCACATCGCCTGCAACAAGCAGATTATACTTCATGTATTGATCCCGCCTTCTGCCCCAGAAAGACGACCGACTATTCAACAACAATTGACATCATTTTTTTACTTATTATTCTGTCCATCATGCTTGTTCAAACAACGCACGTGGAGATTTTGGCAAAACATCAGCTTCTGCTCCAGTTGACAAGCTGTGAGCATCTAACCTGGATACACCGGGGGTTGTTATGACTGATGAAACATGTATGGTATGCTTGCGGAAGATGCTGCCAAGTGAGGTTCTCATATTCCCCTCTGGGCACTGCCAATCACTCGGAGGCTGTGTTGGTAAATTTAAGCATCATTAAAGAACGATCCAGGCGTGTTTGGTTCTGGCCTGCAGAACCTTTCAGAGATATGGACACGGACTCTTACAGTCAGATCCATTATTTTACTGTTATCGTTGTGCTGTGTCACGCATCACACGGGCTGAAACCAAGTGTGTTCAACCAACTTTGTCAAGGAGGGACGGACGAATAATTTGCTGTCAGACGGAGCTACTGTGAGAGGCGGAGGAAGCGGAATGCTGACGTGAGAAGAGCTAATGATACAGCTGGCGTGTGTGGCCCTGAGAATTCTGGGACGAGCGCCTCCGCGTCCCGCGGCAGAGTTCGCATGATGGCTCTGTTGTCATCAGACAAGGTTCGGGGTCTTCGCCCGCCTGTATCGATGAGTGATTCCGACTTCAGTTCCCTTTTGTTTATTATCCAACAACGTGCACGAACGCTGACAGTCGAGGATAGAACACGTTAGCACACACAACCACACACATACACGAGTTCCCTTCATCCGGAAGAGGCTCAGGACAGAGACAAAGGCTTAAACATGTTCATATCTCCGGGGCCCAGGGAGAGAGCTGATGATCTATCACCGCCTGGGTTAGAAATAGGGACATCAAGAACCTCTATCAAACATAAATCTGTTCAGGGTGCTGGAACAGACCTATAGAATTGCCATCAAGAGGTTTTGCTCAAAGCTGACATGAAGCAGCCTCTGTGGCCCTGGTTTCCCAACTGTATTTATTTTGTCTCGTCATTAGAAGGAGGTTCACCACCAAAGGTTGCTCCTCCACATGGGACAAGAGGGTCCTGATGAACCTCTGATTTTAAGATGACTTTAACCACTAAATACAAAAACACCAATAAAAGGCTTTAAATGCTGATTTGTCTTGAGGACCCAGGATTCGGGGTAAACACCGCCGTAAGCCAAATAATACAAATACACATCTGGAATCCCTGAACTCCCCTTGTGCCTCGGAACAACACGTTTCTTTGGCTTAATTTCAGGCTCTTTCCGATTCAGCGTTCAGCGTTCGGCTCATCCATCAACCTGTGTTTCTTTCATGTGTCGGTCGTATTCTTGGTGAGTGTAACACAGCTGTTTGTGTGAGCGTCTGCGTGTGCACATTCTTTGAAACCCAGCAGACCCGCAGATGGACACTTCATTACTTCCGTTTGAACTGATGCTGGTCAACTTCAGGGGTGCTCGGAGTAGCAGCGTCCTTTCTTGATACTTTGCAAACTAAAATATCTGGTATCGGCTAGTGCTAAGGAACAAGCGACATCCTTATTCTTCCGCCACTGCAAGGCAGAGTAACACTTCGACAGACAGCAGAGGTGGTAAATATCTGCTGCGAGGCTGCAGGAGCCTTTGAACTACCTCCCGTTACACAACCACTGGGGGCACTTGGACTCGCTGCCCCGCCATTACATTAACCTGCGCTTGGTGACACCTGAGTGTTTGTTGTCGGAACCAGTCTATTAGTTTGGCCCCATGCCTGTGTTCTTGCAGGAATTACAGACCTTTCCTTTGTGTCATCTTCGGGTCCTCCAGCATGAAGCAGAAATGCCAAGGAACACTGAGACGGCTCACTCTGACCTCCAAAAAGTTGAAAGAGATGCGACTGAGCGAGGAGTCAGAGCGGAGGATGATGGATGGCTCTAAGCAGTCTAATAGTGTTGCCCTCCTCTGCAGAAAGAGAACAAATATCTGGCAGGGCTGAATGATGTGTGTGGCCTCTGCTCCAATCATATGGTGTCCCAGGTTCTCTCATGCGGCTTTCCCTTGGATGTAATGTAGATGCATAGAAGGGGAGAGTTGTCAGCCCTGTCAGGCTGCTTGTCATTACAGATAAATCGTCCATAGCTCCTTCCTGGTATAATAATCACCCTGCAGGCATGAAATCCTCTGTTACTTGTTAAAGAAGGTGACTGTCAATTATCATCAATCCAAAACATGCATGTAACGAAGCGATTCCTGCATAAACACTAAACTAAAGTACAGTCTAATTAAGATGTTTGCTCCATCTCTTAATCTATACACGGACTACAATCTTTGATCTATATTTTAGACAGCGTGCGTGTCCAGAATAGATAAACGTATCACAAACTTAGCACTCCTGTCTCGTAAAGCCTGGCAACTTTGTTCATAAATTACTGCGTGCCGGGGCGAGCTGTGGCCCTGAGGGTTTTTTCGAGGAGACCTTTAGCTGAGCAGAGACTGCTTTACACCTGTAATATAAATTAAGTGCGGGCAGGGGAGGGGAGGGGGGGGAGGGAGGGATGGACACCTGAAACTCTTCAATGAAGCATTACCTGCAACGTGACTTTCCTGGCTCACGAGTTGTGACGGCTCCATTATGAATGTTGACATCCTGCTCCGCTGACCTTGTGGACAATTGTTGAACATGTAAATCGTCTGTTTACAAGCCGAAGTACGGCCCTGAAGAAACACCTGATTGCCGCGACTCTGAGACTCGTTCTGCTCGGGGTTTCTGACCGCCGGAGTTAATCTTAAATCACTACTCGAGGTAGACTATTTACATAGAAGCTCAAATATTTAAATGTGGTGATGAGGATTCTAGATCCGTTTGGATTATATTCAAATCTCCCTTCCCTCTGATACGTCTCCATCATCCGGCCCTGGAGTTTAGGATTTAGTTATTTTTTCTAACGATAATTGTGGTCCTCTGATGCTTCGCTTGTTGTTGATCAGCTAATTAAATCAGGATTTCCGAACAACACAAACAACAACAAAGCACTCGAAGAACAGCAGGGATTTGATATCAAGGGACACAAACCAGACTGGCGAGACCCTCCGTGCTTCAACACACACACCTCCCGGAGACACACCCGAACCCCGACCACAACCAGCACGACCACCACTAAGTCAATCTTAGTTAACCAAAACCTGGTAATTAGTCTTCACTCTGTAATTTAGTTATTTAGGTCATGAGGACTTGCTTGTTGTCCCAACAGTGACTGTGTTAGCAGATTCATGTCCCCACAGTACCTGGCACCCAAACCCCCCCACACCTTTACACCTTCCTCTAATGGGACCAACCGACTTTAACAACAGTAATAAAACACACACATGCACTAACACAAGCATGTGTGTGTTTTACAGGCCATCAAATGCTCAGGTGTCATCTGCCGAGCAATCGTCATTCTGTTCACATTTGTTGCGCCGCTCTTCTGTTACCGCTCCGCGAAGGTCCAGGTCGTTGGTTTCCATTCAACGGAAATCCTCAGGACATTTGGAGTTGGAGCATCAAGCCTTTCCTGCTGCTTTGGCTTTCAGTCTGGTCTGGCTGGTCCAGCCTCAGTCGGACACACACAGAGCTATATTTCATGAGCTTGTTTCAGGATATTCACAAGAACCCAAAGAAGTATTCTGAGAGCGTGTTTGGAAGACTTGGCTGGAGATCACACAGGCAGCTGGACTAGTAGTCATGCACAGACACACACACAGACACAAGTGGGAATTTCATAGGGAGAGGGTTTTAAAAAAAGGGGTTTTCGAGAGGGGGAGGAGGAATAAAGGAGGATATAGAGAGGGATAAAAACAAGCAGGAACAAGAGAGGAGGGATGGAAGGAGTCTACATCTGCAAAGGACTTCACAGGCTTTGCAATCATGCTGCCACGTCAACACAAGACGGAAAGCACGCCAACGTTGGCGTGAAGGAAAGCGGAATGTGTGTGTCTATGCGAATGTGTACAACAAACTCCTCCTGTCGAAGTCTTCTCACACAAAACACACATTTGGACAGCTGTTCCTGCAAAACATTCCATTAAAAAAGAAGAAAAAAATTCATAACCTTGAGACGAAAAAAAAAAAAGAAGTCTTGGACCTACTTTTCTCCCTCATTTCAATTCACTGAAGTCAGGCAACGTGTTTGAAACAGCTCCTGGTTTCCATATGAGCACAATAAGCTGAGCGCTGTATTTACTGTCATAGTCCATTTCAGGGTAACGATGATGCCTCTGGGCTCCGTTCGGCTTCAAGAATAGGTTTTATCAACTCCATGCTTGGAGTTCTATGTGTGCTAAAACCAGAACAAATAGATAATTATCATAATGTAGCGCAGGACTTCGGGAGTTTAGCGTTGTTTTGCAGCGCTGGCTTTCTTTTGAGCAGAAGTTAAACTTTTGAGCACGCACACACTTTTCCAGGAGAATAACACAATACAAATAAAGCAGGATGACACGAAACCTAGCGAGCCTTTATTCATTGAACTCATTGGAGGGATGTTCAATCAGCTAAGGAAGAAGCCGTTAAATTGAACGGAAAACAGCTTATTTCTATATTGGATTTGGCCGGGTTGAGCTCTATTTGATCCCCCTTCCTTTTGATACTCATCATAATAACTTGTTTTAATGACACCATCTCTTGAGTGAGCACACATTCAATCCTACAAATACATGAAAACTCTAAAACAACCCTCTAATTTTACTGTACTACCACCTACTGTATCTTCCCCAAACCTGCAACTGAGTAAACTAATGTCAACACATGTAACAGATAAACAATGACTGTATATTTGCGTATAGGCTGATGGCCGTCAACACAGGAGATATAAGCCATCACTGATGTTCAGGCTGTAGATCAGTGCTTCCCTACACGGGCAGGTTGAGCTTGTGATTGAGAAATTACTTACAAAGGTAATAATTGGGAAAATGGTTGAATTTTGTCAAGACACTAATCATTTTATAGTCTAATTGTTTAAGCGACAATAAGGTCATGATGTAGAAAATTATCATTACAAATGTATTGAGCGGTTCTGACACAGCTGTCAACATCATACCGTACACATGTACACAACTAATTCTCATCGTTCTCCACTGGTATATCAAACTAACTGTGGTGTCCTGAAGAAACGTGGTACAAGCATACGTTTCATCCACTTGGTTATAACTGTTCAGTCTCCCCAGCTGATGTTACGCAGTGACTCTTGCTTCAGTCTTCAGTAGATCCAGTTCAGATGTGATTCTTTGGCTCCACCGTGTGTCTACAGATGACAATGCACAAACTGTCATTCAGAGGCTATTTTAGATATCAAAAGTTAAAACATTATTGATCCCCGATGGAAAATTCTCTTTTCATCTGGCATCCTGGAGGAAAACCAAAGGTCAGGGCGCAAGTACGAAGCTGCCCCTCCTGCACTGCTACTAACTCTTAATGAAGGACACTTCTGTCAGGGGCCTTTTTAACTCCCGGGCCTGGGAGAAACATGATACTGACTGCAGAGAGCTCACCGCTATCCACCTCCCCTGTATGCATTTATTAAGACGTATAATAATACTGTAATAAAGACTATAATGTGTGATTGACGTGGTTTAACAGAACAAATACCAGTCGCATTGTAACTCCTTATGATGCCATTCAGACTGCCGGGAGGGATCCCAGTGGGACTGTAACTCTGTGGGCAGCTTGGGAAGCATTTTCTTCTTTTTCACTGAAGTGCTTTTAATAGAAATCATGGGAAACAAGTATCTTTAGAAAGATGAGAGAGAAGAGAGACCAACATAGATGTTCTGGATACAAATTCCCAGGTCCAGGTCCCTCTTGTCCCTGAAAGAACATGAAACCAGCCTACGACTGTGAAACTCTGCACATGCAGCATTTGCAGAACCAAACACTCCTGGACTTCATAATCCAGGCTAATCAAGTAAGAAGACTGAAAGAAGGAAGCAAAGGGAGGCGAGACGAGAACAGATATAGAATTTATTTTCAATATTCGTCGCAAAGAAGAAGAGGTGACACAGCTTGAAACAGATAATATAGAATTTATTTTCAACAAGAAGTAGGAAAATACATAGGTAGGTGTAAAGGAAACAAGCAGAACCTGTAGTCAATGGAAAAACTTAAAGTACAAAACTAGTCCAAAGAGAATCAAGAGGACGGCTAAGGGGTACAACAGAAAGCATTGTTTACCATTCAGTTTCTTTTTAAAACAGTATGCGTTGATTTGAAAACAGCTGCCTTGATTTCTCATCTGGGTTAATGGACATTCTACAACATTGTGCAAGTGTTTCGTCATTAATCTTTTTTTTGCTGGTATTTCATGAATGGTAAACAATAGTTGGTCCAGTGCATAAAACACAGTGACAGATCAATAAAATGTACTCAGCTGACTACAGATAGACAATTCTGATCATTGAACAACTACCACTAGATCGGCAGGGGAAAAGAGGCGAGCTAATTTACAAGATGGATGAGAAAACGGGAGGGAAAGGAGGAGAAAAGAAGACGAGGTTCAGGAGACAGATCTGGGTGGAAGGTTGGTGCGGAGATGGTAAATTAAAATGCAAAGAAAAAAACAGTTTAGGATGAAATAGCTACATTTGCAGATACACTATTTAAAAACCTCATTCTGAATTTGTCTGAATGTTTGAGTATTATTGCCAAGGTTT
>CAAKHC010002649.1:20632-56682 GCA_901007825.1 Macroramphosus scolopax | reverse complement strand
TTTTTTTTTTTTTTGGGGGGGGGACTCATTTAATCACAGGTAGAGAAAGCAACAGTCCAACAAGAGTGTGGATCAATGTGTTCATGTATGTCAAGGAAAAGGACCAAAATACCTTGCTTTCCTTACAGCCCTACATTTCATGAAGATTTGGATTAAAATGTTGGTGAACGGACACGATCAACAGCAGAGAACTGAACTACAAGCAGCTTTGGTTTGCACCGTTACAAAGTGATGCAGCCTGGGGGAAAATCACTCTAAACAAGCCAACTATGAAACACAATGCAACAACGTGATCACTCGCTGAAGCTTACAGGGTGACAGAACTCTGATCTGATTAGCCAGTTTGTCAATCAGAAGCCATATAATGTGTGGTCTAACAAGAGCGTGATTCAGGGGAGGGGGTCAACAACCAAAGAAATTTAAGAGTCAAATCAGTGATTATCAATAGTAGCTAGCTAGTGTAAAAAAAATGGAACCACTGTGATGCACAAGAACAGAGTGAGATGGACTAGTAGTACTCAAAAATCATCACAGGACCAGTCTAGCGACCAGCGGCACATAAGCTTAGTCTTACAAACACATTTAACACCGGTCAGAACAGTGTTCTAGTACTGAACTGCAGCCAGAAGTAAGACAGCTCTGCTGCCCTAAACTACAGGCACTAGCACTCTCCAGCTAGTGCCAGGCAACATCCAAAATAAAGCTGAAAACAAGAAATGTTGAATATCCCTGTTCTGAAAATTGACCGATACCAACAACGCAGGCCCCTGCCCCCCCGATAAGCACTCAATCCTTCATTGTAAGATGCATCATCAGGAACATTCAACTCCTCTTTCAACCCATCAAAACAATGTCTCATGATTTCTACAGAGGATTTGGTTTGTGAGGGGATAGGAGCAGGGGAAGGGGAGGGGGGGTAAAAACATGTAGCACAAATGATACCATCATAGAATTCATGATTTATACAACAACAACACAATTCAATATCTTTTTAGAAAGGAAACATGAGATACATCTTTTATTCACACTTTACAAAAAAGCTAGCCTTTAAATCTACTACAATACTAATGCCATTCAGAAAAAAATAAATCAAACTGGACACATTGGTTTTCATTGGAAAACAAAGTTTAAAAAAAACACGTAGGAGGCAAACAAATGGGACAAGAAACCTTTATCTGAGGACTTAATTCATACTTCCTATTTACTTGCTTCCCTCTTGCTTTAAAATATCATTCCAACATGTACATTGAAGTAATGAGATCTTTATTTACTATCGATATATGACAGGGAGTGAGGGGAGCTGCTTTTGAATCTACTAAGTGCTCGTCATCCGTCGTATCCGGGTTAAAACTTGGCTGTGCAAGTCAGCATCGCTCCACTGACAGATTTCCCTTGTTGGTCTGGGATGTAACAATTTGGATTCAATGCAACACGTTTACCCAGCTCTTCAAAAAGAACAACAGCTGAGCTCACTGCCCCTCGATCCTTGTTTATCCAAAAGCAGAGTAAAGTTGGCGCTCAACCTTTTCCAATACAGAGTTAGGGCGTCCACAGATGGCACTATAGCTGCAGTGACAAGGGTGAGAAAACTATACAAAGTGGTTGCGAAAAGGGATTTAAAAGACACACAGCTCGAATATGAAGGGTAAGTTTAGTCTGAGGTTGGGCGGCTGAGGGACGGGGTGGTGGCAGGTCATTAGGGTGATGGACAGGATTGGGGAGATTTTAAAATCATCTGGTGATATATGGCCAGGAAAGCAGCTAGAGGCTAAAACTGGTGTGTTGGGGGGCGTGGGCAAAGAGCTGTGCTAAAGGTACAATGAGGGTACAAAACAATCCCAGAGAGTGGATTTATAAAGATGAAGGACATCCTACTCATGTTCCTAAAAGGAGGGGACACAGGGTCAGTGGAGAAAGTATACCTGATTACTAGAGAGCTGAGTGAATAGGAAGGATATACACATCATCATAACATTGTCACAGCTCATAAAAAAGGAAATCAACATTAACAAAAACCAAAAAAAGGACATAAAATCTTCACAAATGTCTCAACAGTATTTAAAAATAAAAGGAGAAAAGGTTGTTCAGGCGTACGTCAAATGTAAATAGTGCAAGACAACGACAACTGCTACAGTGAGGCACGATGTTTTGTTGTACAAGTGGGATTAATATATCTGTCAAACGTCACTATTGTGGCATGTGGGAGATGTATACATGAACAGATGTGCTGTCACTGGTGGGCTGTGATATCTTAGCATGTCCTTTAGTCTGAACTGATGGCAGCAGTGTGGATCAATGGCTTTGTTAAATGGGCAAAAAACAACAGGCAGAGTTTACTCAGTGTCTATTTACAAGCGCAGCAATTTGCCGGCAAATCAAATCAACTGCAGAGAGAATTGTGGGGGGGGATAAAACAATACTGATAGACTAATTACAGTTCATCTCTAGGGAGTGCAAAGTAGTGACAGAGAACGCCTTGAACAACCTTTTCTTACGTCTTTTGTACAAGCTGGTAATATCAATTCATCTTAACATTAACTGGATAAAAATTTAGCCATAGTTTACAATACAATCTTTTTTCAAATCTGATCATAATTTACTCTTAGTACAAAAAACGCCAGAAAACAGGTCTTTTGTGGTTCATATACAATCATGAAAAGACTGAGTCTAGATTTCTATTCTGTACAAACACTTGTGAAAAAAACCACTGCTTGTTATGTGTGGAACTTATGGCTGGGGAAAGTCACTACTGGCCTCGGAGACAGTGCTACAGATCTGCCTGCAAAATGTGTGTGTGTGTGTGTGTGTGTGTGTGTGTGTGTGTGTGTGTGTGTGTGTGTGTGTGTGTGTGTGTGTGTGTGTGTTTTGGTGTGTGTGTTTGGGTGCGTGCGTATGTATGGAGCTGGATGTAAACTCCAGACAGTGAAAGGAATGCTGGTTTTACTCCTGTGTATCATCCATTACTCGCTCTTGCTGCCTAAAAGCAATGAAGACAAAGAAAAGATTTGTGAAAGCCCCAAATCACTTTGCCCATCAGCATAAATCCCATGCCCCTCGCCCAAACAAAAAAAGGGGGTACATGGACCATATAAGCTTCTAAGCACAATACTAGTCTAACAACAATACAAGCTAGGGGTGAAACAGTCTGCAAATAGGATGGTAGCTAATCTCAGTTTCTCACATCAACCCTCCTTCACAGATTAACACCACCTATGTGAAATCAGTTGATGTAGCTCCGACGTCTAGTTCTCCAGGCATCAGTGGGTTTGGTAGCTAATGCATCAGTGCTGGGGTCAGAGGTGTAGACTATCTTGTAGCACCACGGGAGGCCTCTATCACACGAAAGGCCTCAGCACCACAGAACGACAGCAGGAAATCTCACCTCTAACGAGCTGCTCTACATCCACAGGCAGAGACACAAAGAACTACCAGCTAACTGCTCTTACTCAACCGCATTAGACTCACATGTGTGCAGCCTAGCAAGACTGGCTGCCTGAGTACAAGGGATAACCAGCACAAGCCAGTGATGGAGGTCTGAGATTGACTTGTCTGCCGTCTTTGCTGGTTTCAGATTTATACAGGACAGACAGACAGACCAGCAGTTATGGAACCTTTCAGGTAAATGACGGCCCCTCAGCCACATATAGGTATTTCTCTGCCTTTTAAACCAAGCAGTGTCTCATGTGACAAATCTGGATGAGCTACCATCCCGTCTAGTGTGAAAGACAGAAGCATTGTGAGAAGGTGGTGGGTGAATTTCGAGGAGGAAAGGGGAGTCCAAAAAACAAAATATGATACACAAACTGGACTGAATCAAGCAGTTAAAAAAAGAACAAAAAAGAAAATAACGGAAAAAGAAAAATATAGAATATCTATAACATTATACGAAATCCCTGTCGGCCAGACCTCACTGTACGAATATTTTACAGGTTGTGTTTTTTGTCTTCCTCCTCCAGTGTGGTGAAGAGCTGGTAGTGGGAGGGAGGAGGGTTGGAAGGGAGAGGCTGTGGTCGCAGCTCCCCCTGGTGGTGTGGCAGGGACTCACTACCTGCGTGCAGGCAGATGGAGCCCATTGACCTGGGGGGGCAAGTTGGGCAGGAGCAGCTCCAGTTGGGCGAAGAGGGAGAAGTGGTCGGAGGGGATATGGGGGTGTGGGCAACCGCTGACATTGTTCTCTACGAGCCAGTGAGGGTCCAGGGGGCCCAAGATACCCAGCATGTTCAGGTGTGGCTTGGAGTAGAAAATATAGTCGATGATACCCTGTAAAGAGAAGAAGTGAGTCACCTCTACAGAAATGTGTGCAGGTACAGATGAACACTACATCCTTGAATCTCTGGTTGTTAGATTCAAACATTCTCCCAACTTTGTACATTCTCAAGTTTGTGTATTGTGCATTTATATAGCAGTCTGTTATGTATTTATTAAATAATGGACTATGTATAAAAAGATAAAATGACATTTACACATCTGTGTACTGTAAACCTAGTTACCTTGAAGTCAAAGGTGTAATTGGTGTAAGGCATCAGTCCATTCTCATAAGCGCTTTTCAGCTTGAAGCCATGGGTAATCCTGCCGTTGGACGTGCTGTTCTTGCCATTGCAGTTGAATTTGGTCAGGCTGTCGCTATAGCGGAGCTCCTTGAAGTCCTTGTGGGTGCAGTCCACTCCTCCAGTACTCAGGTACTCCACCACACCTGGAAAGACAGAGGAGAGGCCGCTTCATCAGAATATTGCAAAGTCAAGAGGTACTGCAGTCCTCCGTCTTAAAGTTCTAACCAGCCAAGCCTTGATTGTTCCACGTCTAACAGCAGGCACCATCATATAGCACATACTGAGTCAAAAACCTTGTTGGTTGGATGTATAAGGGTCGACGATGTAGCCAGACGATTTAATTATCAAAATAAACTACAAAAATCGCCCTAAAATGTACTGGCCGAATGTGCCGAATCAAACCAGTAAAGCAAATCTTATACCAATCTAGTCTTGACTTATGGCTGTCGTCTTGTGGGCTAACAGGGATGATGCATAATCATAACTTCCTCCCTAACTTAAAAACCATGACACGGTTACTGTAATGACATTGTTGTTGCAGCTACAATTCATGTCATTTTTATATACAGTCTCTCTATAGCACAGCTTTCGCAGTCGTTTTTACTCACCCGAGTCAGGCAAGGAGTTGAGGTCAGCGCACAGCACCAGTGGAATGGCATTGATTTCACCAGAGACAGAGGACAACTTGAGGCTGCGTGTGGCCTTGTCCACTATGTTCTTCACCTCTGATAGGAACATCATGGTCTGGACCAGCTTTACATCAGAGTATTCCGGGTCCCAGTGCATGTGGGCATTGGCTATGAGGAGCAGCTGCTTCTCCATGCCATGCAGCGACTTTCCAGCTGGATGAATGGATGAGAGAATGAAAGTAAAACCATGAGACGTGATGCACACCAGGAAGAAAAAAAAAGATAAAATACTATCAAAGTGAAAAACATATCTCAACAGTGGAGAGTGGCACCAAGTACATGTTTAACAAGGTTTAATCTACAATCCCCTGTATTATACATCCAGGTGCTCAGTGAGTTTGAGATGAGTCAATTCAGGATTAGCAGGATTAGCAGAGGCAGAGAAACGCATGTACAGTAAATCTGGTGACGCGAGACACCTAGATAAAATGTTTAAAAAATCTGAATAAGGCATCTACTCACAGGAGACCTCCATCATCTCTTTGCGGACCTCAAGCAGTACCGCTACCCCGATGTTGTCCTTGGTCATCACCCTATTCAGCATAGCCTCTGAGCCCTCGGAGTTAGCCATAGCCAGCTGGTTGAACTCCACTGTGTGCTTCTGCACTGCACTAAACCTGGACGAAAAGAAAATAGAAGATGAGGGAGAGGACGCGTTTTTAAAGTAGTGGTCGGAATTAAATGACACAACAAACAATACGTTTTTCATTCCAGGGTAGGATCTGTGACATATTGCACAGCAACCATAACTGTACGAGGCTTTGAATGTCCACTTGTTCATCCACCGCAGATATGGTTCTCTCAAGCAGATAAGACAATAAACCAGCTAAACAATCGATTGCAAAGCTGTTATCAGTTTGATTGGTGCCATAAAAGTTCCATCTATTCAATACGAGTTTGTCATTGCAGTGTTTTATTGTCATATTTCATACCAACACAAAAGGCATCTTGTATGCTGCTATCAAATGACGGCAGCCATGACAGAGCGTCATTATCTAACATGCTATTGATTGTGGGAGGGATTTCTCCTGGTGATGTACAGATAGCACTACACACATTGAGGCATTATTTTTCTCGTCATATGTTAATAAAAACTATGTTGCCACATTTGTAATAGTCTGTGGGAAAATGTCTTCAGCCTGACATGTCCAGTGGAAGCTCCAACAAGGTGAACATTTTGATGAACTGAACCATTTGAATAGTATTGTTCTTTTAGCTGTCTTGGAAAAGATTCAATATAGTGATTCTTGTATTCACACAAACATGTTCGTCCTAACAATGCCACTAAACAGAGTTTATGTGCTGTAAGCAGAATTGTCGGTACATACTTTTCTGTTCTGTAGAAAACTGCACATCCGTCCACATGCTTGCGGTCCGACTCTGACATGGTCCTGGCTCGTGACTTTGGACTGAAGAACCCATCATAGCCCTGCTCTTTCAGCTCAGGCAAGAAGAAATTGTAGTACTGCTCTGTCTCAACCTCCTGTAATTCACAATAATCATGTGTCAGGTTGGACAACAGGGAAGTCATGCAAAGTAATATAATCCTGGTTTCAAGAAACAGAACAGAACAGGATACTATTAAAGAGTATTAAAAAAATTTCACAATACGAGGAATTTGTCTTGGTACATTTGTGCTAACAATAAAAAGACAGGAAGATATATATATGCTAGTGTGAAAAATGGAACGTTAAATATCTACTTTGATGTCCATATCTCACCTGCAAACTGATGATGTCGGCATTACAGCCCATGATCTCCTGCATGATGGACTTCTTTCTGTACTCCCAGTTTAGAGCCCAAGAGGGGCAGTAGCCATACAGCTGTCGTGTGGCATACTTATCACACAGCACGTTATAGCACATCACAGAGAAGAGTGCTGGGAAAAAGAAAACAGAGGGCATATCTTAGAAATACTAAAGAAGTTAATGATCTTATTTTAAAATTGAGTCAACTTGAGATTCAGTGTAGTCAGTGCTATTTTGAAACCGAATGTAAATGCCCAGTACATCTGCCCCCCAAAAAGGTTAACCAACACAAATAAATATCATGTGGTATACTACACCACGTGTCAAACTCTTGTCTTGTATTAGGCCCAGCAGCACTTTTCACACAGTCGAATTCTCAACCAAATAAGCGTCACATTTGGCTTTGAACACAACCATTTGCACAAGCTGCTCACATGAGGAAAAACAGTTTGGGCATTGTGGTATGATGACTTAAGGTCATCATTTTCATGGACGAACGGCACAGTACAACAAAGGTTAGTGGTATTAACATCTGTTCAGAGCTGATTGAATGTCATCCTACCTGATGGCCGTGCTCGGTCTGGCTCCTGGAGATTGATCCATGACCGGGCGGGGGGCTGCTCTGCTGGTACTGAAAAGCAAATGGTTCGATATGGTTGTTCACATTAACTGTGTCAAAAGCTACCACATTGAAGTTAAGCAAACTTCTTTACTCAAAGAATGAAAATGAGACACAACTGATGAGACATATTAGCGCCACCATTTCAGCTGGAGAAAGTAATCACCAACATTAGCTAAAAGTATAAAAGCTGCTGGCCTGATATTCACTGCGATTAGGAGATTCAAAGTAAAAGGGAATCTTGTTTGTTTTCCAATCTCTTGGACAAACCAAAATATAGTAATGAAAGAATGAAAATGATCATGTGGACACTACTTTTGCGAATACTGAATCATGAAAATTAGACATAAAATGATTAGTGAATTGTTCAAATAGTCGATCAAAAGAACAGATAATTCATTTGATGGTTGACACACAGTTTTAGTAATTTATCCAGTATATACAGCACACTTACTGGTTATAGCGTCATAAATGCTAAGAGCTATTTGCTGCCCTGCGTTTAATAATAAAATTATGCCTGATGGTGAGTGATCTGCCAGCTTGTTCGGGGCCGACCATGCTCTACTCAAAACAGCCAGAGAGAGGGGAGACTCACAGCGCTTGATAGCCACAGCCAGATTGTCCAACAAGTAGTTGAGCAGTCTCCGCGTGCCATCAGGTTCCTGGTAGAGGCTCATAATTTCTTGTGCAAGTGGGTTTCCTGGTGAAGGAAAATAACAGTGGGTTGAATCATACAAGACAATGCGATTTCAAGGCTAGAATGGCTAGAAAAATCATCAGTAAGCCACTCACCTTTCAACCCCAGTGTTTGTAACTGAAAAAGTTTCCCCAATTCAAATGGCAGAACCCGCAACTGGTTGTTATTTAAAAGCAGTTCCCTGTGGACGACAAAAGGGGAATTGAATCATCAGCCTTCTTGAGAAAGAGCTTTGTTTCCTTTCGAAAACAATTTACCATTCCGCTGTCTTCAAAAGAAAGTATGATTAAATTAATTAAATTAAAATGTAATTCAATTCAAAAACAGGAAGTCTGGAAAATGAGTGAACAATGATCTGTAATTAATGAAAAAGAAACTGACCAATATTAGTGGCACCGTGAAATCAGAAATCACTCACCTGAGAGACACCATGTTGCCGAGCTCTGCCGGCAGGCTCCTGATCTTATTGGATGAGAGATCCAGGTACACCAAGTTGTGTAGTTTGGCAATGTCTGGCGGGATGCGTGACAAGGAGTTGTCACTGATGTGCAGGGCAGTGAGGTGGGTGAGAGACCATAGGGCCGTGCTGAGACTCCTTACTCGGCCTACAGTGACAGCAGGACAGTTAATGATTCAGTGCCAAACTAAACTCACTTGCACATTATTAGGTACACCTGGGGAAAAAATTGATTCAGTAAAATACAACATTCCATCCCATTTCTTGAATACGTGTTGTTGAAAATATTAGGAACATCTCTGTATAACGAGTACAGTTCAACAGGACCACAGCCTCCAAAATGATCATTAGATAAATCAACACCTCTCTTAAACAGCTTCAATAAATTCTTATGAAAGGAGGATCTATTGGAGGGCTTTTCGGTTACAATGCATCTGTTTAATCTAGGCGTACCTAATAAACTGCCAAGAGAGTGTATGAGTGTATTACACCTTTCCCACTGAAGGAAAAACCTGGGAATAGCTCGTTTGCTAAGTGCGTGAATGAGCCTACATGGCTTAGCTGATTAAATCCGAAACTCAATAACAAGGATCTTGCTGGTCTTGAAAACATCTCACCTTATTTTAAAAGGTGACCATGTGTATCTCCTGTGTAGAACGATATTTTTTTAACCTTTAATAAAGCCAGCAAAACCTGGTCAATCAACAGAAACTTATATGGCAGCTTTTTCGAAAAAAAGACAATTGTTAGGCATGTTCAGCATCTACACAGTTTAAGATACGAGTGGTTGTTTAGGTGCCACACAGCATTACTTTTAAAATCTTTGTATTCTGCATTGTTTGCAAAACAATTGAAAATGATGCAATCCGGGGTTTGTCTTTAGGGCATCACTACTCCTTAATCATTGAGCGACAGACATACTAACATCAATCCTGCGTGTCCATGTTACAGTCACTTCTGTCAACAAATCTAATGGGAAAAGATGAAGATTGTCTCCCTTTCTCCTGAACATTGCTTATTCTGTAGATATATGGATGGATTCTCACCCACCATCTTTGTTCGTGTCATGTTGAGTGTAAGAGTCATGTTTGTGAAATGATCGATATTGGCTCTAGCAGGTAACACAAAAGGGCTTGCATCTAGATTGTTTGTGTATCCAAATGGTAGTTCAGAGCAGAGAAAAGAGGTTGATTTAAGTGTGGATTTGCCATGGTACATATCATGTTTAGGAATATGCATCGGAGAAAAAACAATTATACACCCACCCATGGGCAGTACCCAGCCCAGAAGATAGGCATAACTCATAAAGATAATAAACTAGAAGTTTCAAATCACTGTTGTGACTTGAGATGAATGAATTGTGGAGTTTTTCTTTCAATATTATGATTTGCAGTGATGATTTGAATTAACTTAAGGTTCCGCTTGTTTTGTTTTAGGGTTGGTATCCTTAAGTATAATGTATTAATTGAGAGACTTTCTATTAGCCGAGGTTGTACTGATTCTGGGATGTGTAAACTTAATGATACGGTAAACAAAAATGATAGTTTTGAAAGGTGTGATCATACAGGTTTTTGGTGGCTCTCAGTTGCTTGAATAAGAAAATTAGCAGATTAATGGATAAAGAGGAATTAGACATGTCCAGACCTACACTGGAGGACCCATTTCATTTCTGAGCAGCTAAGTAATTAACTGCGCCTGATGGTGTCATATGAATGACAGTTACACGAAATACACTGTACAATTCTAATTCACTAAAAGTCTGACATTTCTCACCACTGATTTCCAGCTCGGCCCAGTATGACTTCTTCCCGTTGGCTACATCCTCGCTCGACATAATCGTGTACATCCGCCTGGGATCCGGCGGGTCATATTTTTCCTTGGGCATTCCTATAACACTATAGATATAATTTCAATAGGAGGGAAAATATGGTTATGAAAGCAAGGTTTCGTATTATGCTTTAACTTTAAAACTGAAATACGTTAGGTGATTTAACTAACTAGCGTTTATCAAGAAAACTGATGAATTAAAATGTAAGCTGCTCCTTCTAAGGCTGTGGTTTTAAGGAAGTTATATAATATTCAACACAATGTGCAACAAACAACAATATCGTTCATGCCAAGCTAGACACAATGGGGTACTGACGATTTGATTAACCAAAAAACAGGTGTTGTATCTTAAAGCTACGTACCTAAATATAATTTAGCTAGCTGGGTTAGACAATTTCTCATCCCGTTGTCGCTAGCTCATTAGCCTAGCTTAACCTAAATAGGTAAATGCTAGCCATCAAACTAGACACAACAAACGCTCAACAGCTAATGTTAACGCTGCTTATTAGCTGAGAAGCAAGATGGAAAACGGGCACTCCATGTTGATTGAATTAGGCAATTAACTTTAGCTCTGCCCCATTCAGTTTACCGAAAGACACGCAAAGTTATATTAAAAGATACTGTGCAACTGTTTACATAACAGCAAAGCACTGTCTTGCGCATTAACACTAGGCCAAGAAACATCGTTTTAGTTAGGTGCCGCGTGTTAGCGTCTACGAGCAGGGTTCACAATTACTTTGATACACGGTGTGCAAACGAGCTCAGAAAGCTACACAATGCTTGATTTGCAAGTAATTGTGAGCCGTTTAGCTTAGCTTCTGTTAGCCAGCTAGCTTAAAGCTAACAGATCCAATTATTCGAAGCTGACCGACTTCCTTCTCTAATACGTCCTGCTTCAGAAAATCACCATAGCGGTTTAAGCATCTGATTAAGATGGCGGTGAAATGAGTGAAAACAGTTGCGATGGAATAAAGAGACATTCATTTGTACCTGTAAGAGCATACCAAATCGCGAGGACGACTGCGTGTTCTCTTTTGTTTTCTAGCTACTTCTCACCCGTTTCCGCTGCTGTATCATGGCGACTGTAGGGATTTTTTTTTTCCTCTGCCGATAACAGCGCGCGATCCTATTGGTCAGCGAGCAGAGGGTCCAACCAGCTGTTGAATCAGAGTAAATACAATCCTTATCTAATGATCTGATGAGCGATAGACCAAAAGATGGATGGGTTTGATGTCAAGAACAAGTTTAGAGTGTCTTAATTAGAAATGATGCAGTTAGGAGGATGACACATGTATCAATTGTTATATGGTCAAAGAATTAATGGTTGATTGGTTGCATCTGCCAGGGAAGATTGTGCTAAATCGGAAGTTGATACATGTCTTGTTGTCCTAAAGACGATACAATTAAAGAAGACAAAACAAGAAGACATTTAACTCTATTGACATCATGAAACACACAAAGGCAAGGCCTTTATTTAAAATACAAAAATGGTGCAGGTTTCAGACCAAAATATAAATATGATATAAAGAACTATCTTGGTCTTTACAACAAGTTAACAAGCAGAACTAAGAGGTTTATTCAATTCAATGCTGACAGACATCCAGCAAGCAATCCTGTAGATAAGTGAGGGACTCTTCCACATGGACAGGTAAGGCTTGGCCGAGGTCAGCCTGGCATCTGGACTGGAAGGCTTCCACAGCTTCACAAACGGCGGGCTTTGTTATGATATCATACGATTTGTAGACAAAGGTGCCAACACTGCGTCTTCGTTCAGTGACTGAGCTGCACAGATAACCTGGGGATAACAGAAACCTGCAGTCAACTACAGTGGGCTTTGGAGATTTAAGCAACTTTACTTAATATTGACAGAAAAAGAGAGACATGTTCCATTTAAATTAATGTTTAAATGACAAGGAATATCAAGAATGTACTTTCAATTTCACAACGATATATATAATTGTAATCTGCTTATGGATGATTTTTAGTAAAAAATCATCAACACGTAAAACAAAGAGCAGCAAAAACATGTATAAAATATGTCTTCAGATTCACCCTCTTTTCTTTCTGTTATACAGAACAAGATAAACCAGTTCAGTAGAATTCCAAATGGTATTGTACCACATATCGCACAGTCACTGGAGTCTGGGGTTTCCCACAGGCTCCAAAGGCTGTCTGCTTCCAGGCAGCGCGACAGCAGCAAGTTGGTCGACTCAGTAAAGATGTTGGTTAGACCACAAAATGTATTTTTAAAACTTTGCTGATTAAGAAGTTTGAATGTTTTTTTGCAAATATCAATAATTATCATTCTATGACAGACCACAGTTCTTTTCAATTTGACAGGAGCCTTTTTATTATCACAAACAATGTTGAGCAGTATACCGTTATTTATCAACATCCCACCTTTCATTGCTTGGTTGTAACTGACCAGCAGCATCCACAAAAGATTCACCAACTCTTCCCACTTCTGCCACCTTTCAGTACCATCCTAGGGGAAACAATCACGGATGAGATGCATTGAACTTGTTGTGTGTTGCTGTTAGAATTCACAAGAATAAACCTCTGGCAGGTGATTCCTTAGAAAAGCATCAACTCTCTGAGCATAAATATACGACAAAGGCAAGTCGTCCTCAAATGAGGAAATTGACACTGTCTGACTGTTATATACCCATTTATCTTTCCATACTGCATCAAATATTTTACCACGGAACACAGTATGTGAAGGGTTAATGTAAGCTGATAGAGATGAAAACATAATAAGAAAAGAACTTCAGGCCAAGTATGATATTCACCGTTGGGTCTGGTTTAAAAGTGCAATTCTTCAAAAAGTGAAGCAGCAGACTGAGCGACATGGGCACAGTGATTTTAAGAGGGCACGAATACTCCAACAGACGTTCCAACAGCTTAAATCTCAGCACCTTGCTCTGCAGGCTCTCCAGCAACAACATCCTGGGTGTCAGAAACAGATTAGTGTAGAGATCAAAACAGGGCATAAGGGGAAGATTGTGCAACTGGAATAACTATATATCTCTGTGAATTATGAATGAGCTACTTGGTTCATTTAAAACAATATATTACATGCATTTGCATTCAAGCAAGGCAATTCAAATACTAATCAAAAGTATTTCATGTATACATTTTATTGTCCTTTGTTTACATGATGGATAGTCCTGCAATGCTTCATGTTTTCATTCAATGACTTTTAAAATGCATTTTAACTTACTGTGCAGTTTATGTCTCTTCTCTACTTACATTAACATTCTTATCAATTTAAAGTCTTAAAGTTTCGGACTTCTTTTACGACTCTGAAAGCTTGAAAAAGCTCGGAAAGCATTTATGTTCATTTGTGGTGTGAGCATGGCTGTGATGTTAGCACACTTAGCTAATATCACGTATAAGTATAAGATACATGAAGGTTTTTGAACTGTGAATTATGTAAAAGCTACTCTAGTGGAGAACCAGAATCAAACTGTAGAGCTGGAAATTAGTATAATAGGTTCAATAATTATTTTAAAGTAACTCTTCAGCTTTCACAGGTATGGTACATATATAAAACAATTGATTTCTACATTGCACGCTTAAACTTTCTTTGAATACAGACTCTGCTCAACCTGCTTTTTTCACTCATCTCTCCTCCTCACCTGTGTGCTCGCAAAGGAAGATTGCTGATGAGCATAAGGAAGAGCTCTTCGGACAGCTTGGCAGAGGTGAGAGCGGGAGAGGAGTCCACCTCCAGAGCCAGAGACAGCATCCTCTGGAATGTTGACACAATTCTACAGAGGAGAAAAGAAAAGAACTATGTTTTTCAACCTGAATTTTAAAAGGACAGAACAGTGAAGTATAGAATCAGACCCTATGAATTAATACACATACACCTTAGAGTAAACTTACATTAAGTTGTGCTAGGCTAAAGGAAAAAACATGAAAAGTTGTTGCAATTCACCTTATCTGTTCATCTACCTCTCCGGCTGCTTCACTACTCTCCCCATGTCCAGTTGATTTCATAATGGCAGAAAACAGCCACTTAATGACGTCCCTGCAAAACAAACCCATCAACAATATTACTTAAACAAGTGAATAAAAACTTGTTCCGATTGTTAGCCATGAACACATGTGATCACCCTAAAATGGGGTGATTGGTAGCATTTTACTGAAAGTGTTATGGAGTGGCCTGTATCATGAAGCCGGTTTGACTTATTTTGGCTTTGTTCAACAGATCGAGCCTCAGGATTACTCGTTTTCGCAATCTCACAGATCCGGTTATTGACTGGTTATCCTAACTATTAATTTGGCCAGGCATTTATTAGTTCCATATACAGTATATGTAAGACATACGTTTTCGGCAAAACCCCCCCACAACAAAGTACACATTGAAAAAACAGCAGCAAGGTATTTCATATAAGGTGCAACCATTGCAATCGGAGGGAAAAGTATTGAAGTATTTGCAGTGACAAAGAGCAAAGTAAAAAGGTAGATGATTTTCTACAGACATTGGTTCGGTCATTATCATCATTGTTATTGTGTTATCAACCTTTTTTTGCAAAAAAAATAGAGGCTGCTTTGTTGCAATACTTTTTAATCGCACGTGTAATCCTAAGAACATAGAACAGTTCGCACATATCTTTTATATAATTGTCACAAAGTTCGAGTGAAACAGCAGCAGTCCCCTGGTGGCCAAACTCACCTGACCTGTAGCAAATGCTGTTCACATGACAAAGTTGCCTTTGCGATTGAGTGGCGAACAGCAGAAATGGAACGCTTGTTATAGAAGTCGTCCTCCAGCGTCTGCACAATGTACTCCAGCAGCATGCGCATGACCTCACATCGATGTCTTTGGTCCTAATGAAGTGAGAGGGGCCCACATATGGAAATGTCAACAAAGAATGTAATAATGAACAATTTAATAGGTTTTTAAAAAGTATGTATTTTACTCTCTCAGACCACCATATAACAACATGTTAACATTAAGCATTTACAAAATATTGACTTGCTTACGTTTTCTACACTGACAAAAAGATGAAAGCAACACCTTTTTATTTTTTACAAGTGTAAGTAATATGTCAAAGATTTGTTCTGTTTACTGCCTATTGTAGTACCTGATTGGCCATGACCGAGGTCAACAACTCCCAACCCCATGGAACAGTGTTTTTATCAGCCATGTGGTGTCTGCAATCAAAAAGCAGTTTTATTCTTTGAATTCAAAGATGCAAAGGGAGACAAAAGTAAGACAAGGAAAGATGGAAGAGATCAAATGTAGCACATATTAAAGACTTAACTCAGAAAGATTACATAGCACATTACAATTATCTCTCATTCAGATGTTTCTTTCACCTCTGCGTCCTCATTAGCAGATTAAAGGCCTGCACACAGTGATGATAGGGACACTGTGGGTCCAGTAGTATGTCATGCAGCAGGTGGGAGGTAATATCCCTAGGAGGATAGAAACCAGGCTGTAGAAAGTCAGACAAGAGCTGCAAGGTGCCTTCTGGATATTTCTCATCAATTGTACTGTAAACTAGGCTCAGGTTCTGACGGCATAGCAGCTTTGGAGTTTCAAATCTTTCATCTTCCACGTCTATCTAAAAAGAAAGGAAAAAATTAACGTCATTCACAATGGGTTAAGGAGAATATATAAATTCAATGTATTTGGAGAAGTGTTTCTAACCAGGGCTTGAGCATGTCCATTTATTATTTTCTCCAGTGTAATTGGGCACACATAACGTCTGTCTTCTTGACTGGCCCCCCTGAAGTCCAAATTAAATCCGCTATCTGAATTCACTTCTCCATCACTCCCTTCTTCCAACGGGAAAAAGGCTGGACTTTCAATTTGCAGATCCCCTGTATGTGTACTTGTCTGAGATCCTCCATCCGTGTCCTCAGTTTTGGACACTGACAGAGCAGGGTCACCAGGGATGCTCCATCGCAGTAGATCCGGGTCATTTGAGGCCTCGTCAGAAACAAACTCCTCCGCTCGCCGAGCAGAAATATTCTCAGCTTGTGTTTCGTCAGAGGTGGGGATTGGGTCAGCTTGACTCTTGATGTCATGAGACCTGAGATTTTCGTGGATTTGAGAGGAAAGGTCAGAGCAACCCTGAGATGATGAAGGAGAAGTTGGAGGGAGAATGAGCGTGGATGAGCAAATGTCCTCGCTATTGACTTCATGAGTTCTGTGCTCCTTTAAGGTCGTGAGGGAGTTTCCCTTTTCTGAGCATGGAGGACCAGCTGGAGATTCATTACTGTTCTCTTGTTGTCCCAGTCCAGTAAGAGAGTCAACAACATCAGGAAGAGAGTCAGCTACTGAAGTTTCCATGTTAAAATCTTTTGATGTGTTAGGCCTCTGATTACCACTGCAGTCATGTGCTACACTATTGTTGTCCTGTTTTTTAACACACCATGACATTTGCATAGAGTTTTTGGTTGAACGTAGAGAATATTTTGATGACTTAATGTCTGTGACTTGGGTGTCAAGAAAAGGCAGTCGTTTTAATTTTATATATGGTTGGTAATGAAGGACATTTGATTTATCTGTCTGCCTTTGGTCTTGAGTTGGATAATCCAACTGTCTCTGCTCCGGTTTTGAATCATCACAAACAGATGGTTCACTTAAAGAGCATTTCTGCAAACAACAATCTTGTTTACTTGATTTTTGAAAGTTAGTTGGATTTTCTTGTAAATGCTCTTTCTCCTCTCGAGTCCCATTTATTAAATTGTTCTCATTCAAGTCTACCACTGCCAAGGCAACAGGTCTTTGTCTTTTGTGTTGCTTACATTCTGGAAGAGTCCATCTTGGATCTTTAAGATCAATATAATTCTAAAGAGAGGAAAAATAAGCCAAAAAATGTGTTAATAAATGTTGTTGTTGCATACATCCATACAGAGCAAACATTTGGCTTATCGCGCTCCTTATTCAAAAAGCAAAGTAATGGGAAAGAATGAAAACCTTTTTCCCGACTTATATGTGGTAATATAATGAATTTGTCCAAACGACCACGTCTTTGTAAGATATGTCCTGCTTCAGCTGCGATTTCTGCAAGGTATTCCTCTAAACCCCAATATCCACGGGTTGGTTTGAAAGGCATATTTTATAAATTTAAAAAATTCACATAGCCAGTATATAACCATTTAACATAGCCAGTGTCCACTAAGCACTAATCAGATCTTTTAGGAAGCATTAACAAAAAGGATTGTGCCATAATTGAGAAAGTCATGTTTTGCTACATAGAGTGCCCAAAATGTGATGCTCAGGGTCTATGCTATGATCAATTTGTTAAAATGCTTTGAATAATTGACATTTATTAGGCCTGGTATCTGCCTCGCAACAATCTAACAATCTGGACATCCGGCTGCAGTTGGGTACTCAGGTAGGGAGTTGCTGACGCACGTGGGCCTGGTGCTGGCACACAAGGACGATTTGGGTGTTGTAGTGAACAGGGAAAAAGTTGGTTAACTTCGAGACAGCTGATAACCCTTCTGGGTCTTTCGTTAGTCACTTCCGTTTACAGCCCGCTTGTAGGCCACAAAAGCAGAGACGTTTAGGTCCACACCGGCGTGTGTTATAACGGTATAATAGGTCAAATATAAGTCCAGTCTGTGTGTCAGGCTGCTGGGTCTGAAACCTCAGAAGGTTTATTTTTCTGTCTCAGTGACCCCACTCTTTTTCCTGATCACTATGGAAACCCAAATTGTGTGTCACCAGCTGGTGGAATTGGTGGACAAGAGTTAATCAAAAGCTTGGCAGCAAATTAAAATGAATCAAAACTGAGTACAGGGTTGTGTCTCGATGTAGTACAATTTGGCTCTGATGTAATGATATTGTATTTCCTCTATGGTCACTCCTGACCTTTATCTAGGCTATACTTCAGTCAGAAAACTAGCTCTTGCTAGCCTTAGCTTAGCTTAATATGATACCCTAACCTTGACTACCTAGCTAGAACCGAGATGGTTAAGACGGTTCGCGTAATTGAAGTTTTCTTACCAGACAGCGGTGCTGGTGAGCAACCTAGACTGTGGGTTTTCGGTTGGCGGCTAAAGTTGTGTCTACAGCGACATCTTGAGGAAGTTTGTCATTTTTTACAGAAACAGTTAGAAACGTTACTTACCTCTGCGGCGCTGGTGTCGTTAACGTCAGTCCCCTTCGCCGTTGTGGGCAGCGGACCAGACGTAACCGTAACGTTACTATAGTAACCGACAATTTCCAGATCAGAGTCGTCTTCATCGCTGTCGGAGCTAATGATGATCACAGTATCCATCTCTCCTCCTCATTTATACTGGCTCAGAAACGTCAGCGGCTGATTAAAAAAAGTCAGGACACTAAAACGCTATGGTAAAAGTGTAGCTGTGAGTCGTCATTGTTAAAGTAAAAAACAATATATGGCACAATGTCAATACTGTAAGACGGCGTTGAGCTTTGAGGCACGTCCTATTGAGGTTGTGAGCAAACGACCTACACGTAAATGATGTCATCTGTGGCTTTGAATTATATATTATCTACATTCATAACCATCTGCCTACTGATTATCTGAAACTGAAAGGGAAAGTTAGCGATAAAAACACATTAGATGCCGTCAATACAGTGCTTATCTTAAAATAGACACTTCCTGTGTTTTCGCTTGTCATTCTTCTTCTGTGTCACAACAACTACACTTGTGTACATATCACCACCTATTGGAGGGTCAGGACTCAACTCCATGGTCTCAACATGCCTTCATATTTTCTCGTCTTTTTTGCCTCTTTATTGCAGAGTTTAAATTCAACAAGCGTATTTCACTTCCAAGTCCAAATGCAGTTGAGCAAGTACTTAATTTTTTTATAATGGGTTCTCTTTAAAAAGCAAGAACCCAATAAAATGACCTCCAAGTGCACCACATGAAGACCAATCTTCAGCTATGGCCTACCTGGTGCAGCATGCTCACTCTCACCTGCATGGTGGTGTTTTTTATTACCTTCCTACTATTCCTACAGAGTGAGAAGCTGCTCAGGATGGGTGTCAGCACACCTACTGTATCCTGGCTGACCATCTGTTGGATATTTCTGTGACTCCCTGTTAGATGTCTGTGCCACAGGAGACTGTCCTGTCTCCGCTTCTGTTCACTCTGTACAGATTCGAAAAAAACAACTCTGTATCCTGTCAGCTGCAAAATTTCTCCAATAACTGCAGTGGTGGAGTTTATTGGAGGAGTTGGAGTACAAGTACTGGGGCATAACTTTCCTCAGCTGTGAAGCAGGAGTCATCTGCTCCTAAATGTAAAGATGGTGCTGTAGATGTTTTGTTGCACAGAAAGATAACCTCCTAACTATGTACATTGAGGTTTTATCACAAATTGTAAACTCAATCATCACCACCAGAGGCTGCTCATGTTGTTCAAATGATTCATACATTTCTCTTATGTGGCAAAGCACTTTAAAGTGAGCTGTGAACAACACTACCCATAGCTCACAATAAGACGAGAGATAACCCTTCTGGTGTCCGTAGCCTCTTGGGCTTATTTACACTTAACTGGGCTCACACAGGGGAAATTGCATTTTCTTCCATTTTGCTGGGCTCCAAAGGGCTGCCTGCTACACCTCTGATGGTGATGAGGACATTCAAAAGTCAAAACCTCTGCTTACTACGACTTACCTTTCTGAAAAAAGGGTCATAAACATGTGTTACAGTCACATAAACCAAGTGATTGGGATGAATGGCAACAGGAAATGCATATAATGCACTTTACATGTATTAGCTATTTACAGAAGGTCGATTGAATCCAAGGCAGGATGGTGTTTCACAGCTTTCCTTCCCATGATAAGCACAAACAAAAAGTTTGGGTGTTTTACTGATGCATGCCAACTGAAAGCAGTTTCCTATTGATAGGAAGTCGCAATGTTCACATACTGGTGTGGTCACTTGATAAGAACACTGTAATTGTGACAAGGAAATTACTGAAGCTGTGGGAAGTGTGCAGACAGAACTGTTGTCCATTCCTTTGTTTATACCATATATGTAATATATATATATATATATATATATATATATATATATATATATATATATATATATATATATGCCTCTGGTCTGTGTCAAATAGCCTCCCTGCAATGTTCTGTATACAGTGACCGCTCAACTTAAAAGACCATTGGTAGACTGTAGGTACAGTATTTTTGGGATATATATCTTATATATATATCTTATATATATATCTTAAATTGTGAAAATATATAATGTAATATATATATATATATATTACATTATTATATATTACATTATATATTTTCACAATTTAAGAGTTAACAAACCTCAGAAGCCTGCAACCATCAGACCCTGCAAGGAATATCAGGCAGGATGAGTCATGATATACATAGCCTCCTAATACTGTGCAGCAAGCCTTTAGTAGGGTGGTTTTGCAGAGAGAGAGATAATGCTCCTCTCTATAGGTGGTAATGGCTGTGCATTGCATTGAATTTGTGCTTTGGAAATCATCCTTGGCCTTTGCACTCTAAATAACATAATACTGTGATTTCTGGAGGACACACATTGCCGGATGAAAACAGGCCATCATTTTGTTTCGATAAAAGTAACATTTTGTTATATGGGTGCCAGCGGCAAACACACAGCAGTGGTAAATGCCGAATCATTATCGTCTGTCATTATTGTGCTCAGTTTATTCTGAGAACACGAATATTGCCACAGCATCAATCTTCATTCAGCTGGAAAAGGTGATCCAAGTTCCATTAGGCAGAGAAGGAGAGCTATGGAGACGCTTGAAATCCAGATGAACATCCAAATACGCTGCCATATGCTGCCCATACATGGACACAGATTAAGGATGAAATACTTCATCTGCAGCAGACCATGAGATTCCCTGTATAAAAGGTGAACAAAAGCATGTCTGCACTCATTAGAAGTTTCTTGAATTGGGAACAAGTGATATCTGATATGAGGCCGGCTGTCTTCTGAAAGAAATGTTTGAGGATGTCTGCATGAAATATCGGACTGGAAATAGAAAACCATTCTTCTTGAGGCAGACTGTGAAACCGACAGATGACAGCGCCTTACCATGGTTACACTGTTAGCACTGTTCAAAACACAATGGCTTAGAAGGTAACAGTTTCTTAGTGAAGCATATCAGACAATGTATACACCAATATATGTACAGTATATATTGATATCTCTGTGATAGCCCAATATCAGCCTGTATTTGGGTTCCACTTACCGTCTGCAAGCGACGGTGCACTGCACAAACATTTACAATCAACCATGTCAGTCCTCATCAGCTGTCTAACTGAATTGAATTTCTATATCTGTTTTTGACTGAAAGTAATAGTATCCCTTATAATATTAATATGACAGAGGAAAACTGATATCTTTGTGTTTGGTTATTCTCAGGGGATAGAGGGGCTCATCAGAGCACTCACCTGTGACGGGTAGCAAAGCATGCTGGGAGCAGATGTCACCCGTCAGGACTGTTGCAATGAAAATACAAGTGAAACTGCAAAAAGTTTCTTTTAGTTTTGAAAAGCCGTTATATCTTCTGATTGCCATCATGCATTTTTTAAAAACAAAATAAGGTATTGAATTGAGTTCATGCCCCGAGGGCCTGACGCTACAGAGGAAAGTAAAACAAATTGATAACAATATTGGAAATTTGAAGGTTCTCCTGGGACAAGGGGGATACAAATATAATTGTTCAGCAACAAGCCCGACAAAGTAGGTACACTGTATTTATAACTTCATATCCCAGCCAGACAGCCGCTGTGACACTGACAGGAGTCAACCAACACTGTCCGCTGCGGGAGGTCAGATCTCACATCTGTTATCTTATCACATTTAACAGAAAATGGAGAATATTCAAATAAATAATTGGCGAACAAATATCTTAAGGGAGAATATCCACAGTCTCCAAAAACAAATTCAAACTGATCAAACGGTTTCGAGTGTGTAATCAACATCATAATAACTTAAGACGGGCTGCAGATCTATCGAGATCCATCCACCTCACAGAGTTAAGATTTAAAAAGTCATAAAGGTTGGAAACCTTCAGGTTTAATCTTAAACAATGAATTGTATTCAGCGTTTGGCCTGGAGCCTTCTGTGGAGTGTTTGTGTGTTCTCCTTGTGCCAGTGTTAATCCCTTGTTTTCTCAATATAAACACCTGACTGAAAGAAACCAGCCATTGTCAGACACTGGAGTATTTTTTTTCCATAAAAGGGGAAAATTGTCTTTGGCCCATCCAGATGTTAATAAAATATCACAACGTACACACTCACCACATAACAACAATATTTACAGCATGAATATTTTGGGTTATACAATATGATACACAAGAATTAAAGAACACACATAGAGAATAAATAAAGCTGATTAAAACGGAGAGGGCCAATTGTAGCCAGATGTGTAGAGTTGCACTCACCAGAGTTTATCTTCCTCAATCTGCAGGACAGATGGTCTTCCTCTGTGATGTGCAGAGGCCACAATAAAACATTGTCATTTTACGTTTCTGCAAAACACAGATATATATAATGTTGATATGATTCAACAATGAATAGTTTCATACAAGAGTAAAGGCAGTAGTGAGATCAAGCATCTATAGTGAATAAGGCTACATTAGGTGGTTGGTAGGAGGAGTGAATGGGAGCAACTAACACACAAGCCGGGGTGAATCCTGTGGTGTCACATTGTTGACTGCGAGCTGCCTTATGATTGATAAGTCACTCTCACCATCTGTGTCTCTGTTAGGCCAACACCTCTCTCCCCTCCAGGTCCATCCTCTCATCTCAGTATTGTCAACTGCTATAAAAAAGATTGAGATGGTTCAAATGCCAAACTGATGGATCCAAACAATGATGTCACAGCGGCTTCATAGACTCGTTAAACAGCTGTCTTCTTCAGTGAGAATATCTAGGAAGCAGAACCACCTTAGGAAACTGCAAATTACACACCGATTTAAAACTGTAGTCGGAATTGGATCTTTACTTGATGTGTGCTTTCATGCAGTTTTTAAAACCAATCAGGAATTCCGTCGTCAACCAAGACCAGAGCTCTAAAAACTATCATTTCAAGAAGTATAAACTATTAAAGGATGATTTTATGTCTTATAAAGCTCACAGTAATTGCTGGATGTGGATATTGTTGCACAGCAACATTGTTCCTGCCATCCTTCGTGATGACGACTGAAAGGACGTGAGCACTCAATCCGCAGGGTTGTCGCCTTCGAGCAGCATAGCATGGCAAACGAGAGGGATGAAACTTCCCCCCGAGCCCAAACATATGGTCAGGGCATACAGCTGTGTCGCATGGAGATGTGACCATGACGTGACCACAGGAGAGAGAAAGACCTGCAGGTAGAAGATAGAGGGGTGAAGTAAAGGGAACAGGTGTCATCTGTCACCACAAGAGCATGAAAGAGATAGTAAGAGAAAGAGGTCTCAGACAGGGGTGAGTAGCACAAGGACGCTGCATCCAACACCCACCTCCTCACGTTTGTGTTGCCGTCCACATCCATGTCATGCACTCAGTTCTTTTAGCCCATGTCTGCCACACATCCCGCTTCACGCTGCCATCAATTTCAGCATCCTGTCAGTCACCTGGTATCGTCTGTGGCCATGGAGCAGCATAGCACCCTAAACATGGTTTATTTGAGTGGCATAGCGTGCCAGGTCCAGAGACAGGAGGCTGATGGTGTATCAGAGCCCAATGACTCACTCTACAATCTGTGACCCCAGAGGCTGACGGGTGTCACAACAGAATCCTTCACTGGACAGCAACACTGGCTTTTAACGATTGAATGCACGGTTAGAAATCTGTGAGGAAAAAGCAGCGATGTGGTTTCTGCCACTCTGTTCCAAAAGCAGGACAATTCCTGTTATGTTTTTCAGACAAAACTAAAAAGAGATTCCTGGTAGATGATCTCATAAAGCATGGACATGCAATACTAAGTGATGCCATAAAGCATTAATCATCCTCATGTGTAACAGCTTCAGTTCAAGGAGAAGTATTTGTTTTACCACAAATCTGATGTATATCGGAGGACACAGATGAATAAGGGTCAAAGCCTCAGCTGAATTATAGAAGACATAAAACCCTGGATGTTATTGTATGTAATAAAAACTCATGTCTGTCCATTATGGACTTGTGTATATTCTGTATACAGCAGTTTTTCTATTGGCTTTAATCTGTATGGAAACTGACTCATTAACATGAAAAAACATTTCTGAGTTGATCATGATGGAATTTTCCTGTCTTCATCTCTGATTTTATTCCTATTCCTTTTATTCATACGGCCATGTTTATGATATGTATTCAATCTAGGACCATATAGTAAAGTGACTCTAATCCGATAGGATTAGATCGGAGTTCTGTGTCCACACAGCCCTTAAACTCCGATATCTGTCATGTTAAGGAGTCACTTCAGCCTGACGTGAACGAAGCCATAGATTCAGTCAGATTTCTTTTTGCAATCATTAAATCTGCCCCCTTTAACGGTGTGAGGATGTCAGAGGAGGACAGATTTTCATACATTATTCATACATCCAACAATTGCTGGTGTGAAATGAGGATTGCAGCCTCACCTGGGTATTGCCTTTTGATTTCACTCTCAGCACCCTTTATATAAAAGTTAAATGAATGAAATTACATTAGTAGCCCTCCGCCGGCATGTTCTATCTAATCTATGTCATCTGTGAACTCGGGTTTAATTATTTATTACAATGACCGAACCAGAATGCTTTGTTAGTCATCGCAGAGTCCTGAATCATCGCTGTCTGCACTTTGTCACTCTTATTCCTCATTCTTGGTCCTTCATTTTAAACCAGCTCACCAGACAGTTAACTTCATCACACCAAATAGTCGGAATGACGGAGTATCTCGTTCCCTGAGGTGTTCTTGCAGGAAGCCTTATCCATTGTGCAGCAATCAGACAAATCCATCAGCTGTAGTCTGAACAAAATTGAAAGCCTTTAAAATAATCTACAGTAGTGACGTCATGCTCTTTGAGCTTCAACTACTTGCCTAATAAAAAAGCATCCCGAACTTCTCTTAAGATCTCTTCCAGGTTGAACTTCCTGCAGGTTATTTGCTGCCATTGTTGACCTTCAAGGCTTCATTCAACTGCTCATGCTTTCAAATTCCAGGGTAGTTTTGTCCGGAGCCGTGGGAAATTTTGAGGATAATCTTGTTTGTTTGGGACAAAGCAAAGGTCAGCAGACATGTATTTATCCCGGCCTGTCATGCGGACTGACAGCAAGAGCAACGCTGGAGGAAGGTGGAAGATGAGGAAAGATGTGTGATGTCTGGAAAAAGAACCTGTGAATCACAATGTGGCCGTGACACACACACACACACACACAGATATAGTCCTCTCCCACTCCCTTGTATCGCCTACAAGTATACACATCAACAAGAGCCAGGGATCCAGTAAAACACACACACATGCAAATATGTATGCCTATCCAAGGAACCAGAGGAGCTGTATTCCCGGAGGAAAATGAAAAGCACAACAAAGCACCTGCAAACTAAGATGACGTTTTCACACTCCACCTAAGGCCATTTATTCCTGGAACCTTACATAATGCAGTGGGTTCAGCTCATATCCAGCCTAAACAGCCTCCTCAGGAAAACAGGAGGGTAAGAGGATTGAGGCAGTGAGGGAAACATTGGTTTCAATGTAGCCGCCTTGTAAGTGAAATCCCTCTTTCTGTCCAATTCTTAAGAAAAATATTCATTGTTTCCAGCATCACCGTATTTCTGCATAACGCATTCATACAGTGGCCAATAGGTGGCCACCTTTCTCCCACACGCTGCACTCTGCTTCAGTTACTGCAAAAGGGAAAACATCTCATTCATTAAAGAAAAGCCATCAAGGGTGATCTTATAGTAAGCGCAGTGATTTGGCGGTGAAATGAGGTCCAGTAAGGGTGTTAGTAATCCCTGAGAAGATAATGAATCATTTCTGGGGGCGGTAATTATCATTGAAACCACATCAATCATAATATCACCTGCTGGCAGTGGGACAGGTTGTCTATAACTGTTTGTATCTCTGACTGAAAAGACAAGGTTAAATGCATCGCGGCTAAATTGATGAAAGCTGTTCCCAACGCTACTGCGGCTTTACAGAGCTGCTGATGTTCTAAACAAACGTGACTGTATTGTGAATCTGACACGAGCAGATGGGTTTGTGTGTGTCGCAGGCATGAAGACGAAGTTGCCTTTGTCGTTTGGAAGCTCTGATCAGTGCAATAATGAAAGTTTTGCTGTGTGTCGTTCCTTAATTTGAGGGATGACCTTTAGCCACACAGCAGCAGGGACCCTAACATAGGCATGGGATACATACCCACCCATAAGTCGGTGCGGTGACTGCATCATAACAGGAAGCTGGATCCGGAGGGGCAGGATGCTGGGTATTGTCCTCTACTAGGAATAGAAAGTACACAAGGATGGAGGGAAATTGCGCATCATAATTTAGTTTCCTGAGATTGCTAAATACTAATTCTGTGATCAGGTAAGACTGATTCTGACAACTTCTCATGTCCAGAAATAAATAAGGAGAATCCATACATGAGGTATGGATGTCTGCATGTGTGTATACGACTGTACATGCACACTTTTCTTCTTATCCTTGCAAATGTACAGCACATACATAATGCACACATCCTACTCTCATACCTGGATTCTGTGAGTGTGGAGTGTGCACATGCATTGTCAGAGGGCTGAAAATCACTCTATAATAGAAAGCATATTGGAAATTATGTGCAGCCTTATGTAACTGTAAACTCTGCATTCATCACATTCTGGATTAGAAAAGACGAGAGCATTGTCGAGACATATTTTCTCTTCCCCTATTGAGCAAAATTTCAGCGCTTGTTCCGTGTCGAGAATACAGCAATGCACAAACAAGGTGGTAAATTGTTTTCTTTTTCAAAAACCTGCAGGCCGGGACAGAAATTGAAATGATGAAAAAGGTATTGATTTCTACCACAGTATCACTGTATGAGTACATCAGTTAGGTATTGCGAGGGTTTCACCATTAATTCAATCTAAGCTGGTTTGTTTCCTCTTTGGAACAAATCCATACATTCCTTAATGTCCCTTTTGTGTTAGCATAACCTCTTCCAAATGATTGCATAACAAGACTGGCCTCATTTGTAAAAATTATAATTGTATTTAACTGATCCCCGTTGCGTTATTCAGTCAGGCAAAAATGTGCTTCTCTGGTTGTATGGAATTTGTTTGTGTTGGAGGTTCCTGAGGTCACCGTGTTCTTTCTGTTTTTCTGCAGCAGGTAAACCCTTAAGGGGAAAGCTACAGACCTCTGATATATGGTGACAGTCGCCCTGTAGACAATTTTTTTCATGTTTATCCTAGCAAGTGAGATCAGAGCGAGAGAACGAGGTTGGAGAGAGTAGGAGATCGTCTGAATCCTCCTCCACAGCTACCATAACCTGTTCTGTGTTTTGTCTCAATGCAGCCTCTGAAAGATGTTCTCACTGAGTGTCCAAACAACTTGATGTCAAGGACGCAGCCGCACACATGCACCAACATTAATGTTGGCATCCATTAAATACCTACAGATGGAATTCTTTCCAGTGAATTCTATATATCTCAACAGAGAATTAGATGTGATTCTTGTGATCAGAGTCACAGTCTGCTCAACAGCCTGTATTATTTATTCATTATTTATTATAATTGTATTTCACAACGACCTCTGAGAGGGCCATGTGTGTGCTTCTGCCTCTTTTTGTATCACTCCTGACTGGTACATATCCCCCGGCCATATGACTTGCAGCCCAACACTGCTGCATAACTTACATAACTGAACCTCCAGAGGAAAGAGATGCACGCTTTCTCAGCAACAGGTATTCTGGACATTCCGTGCCCCCAAAGAAAACAACTTCAGATCACAGTGCAGGACAGAACAGGGACAGTGCATACAAAGAAGTCTCTGCCTGCAGAGGTGAGACGGTTTCAATGTGCAGGTCAGTCAATTACTGGCATGGAAGCCTCCTTTCTCTGAAAACTGCCAACTCTTACTTGGTGACCCTAAAAGGCTGATTACGTTCAGAGTTACCCGTTGTGCTATTTTACTTCCATACTCATCAATAAATCATGACGTCATTACCTGCCCGAGCGCCGCAGCGGCATGAACTTGTTCTCAAATAATAATTAAAAATGTATTATTTATATAATTATTGTATTGCTTTTGTTCTTGTTCTGTTGTGTTTTCCCACCCTCTCTATTCATCTGTAATGCCGAGAAACTTCAAATATGAAAAGAAGCAAACAACAAAGTTTGTGGAAAATCAAATACGTACATGTCCAAGGACGTGCCTGGAGAGACGAGTCTCTCTCTCTCTCTCTCTCTCTCTCTCTCTCTCTCTCTCTCTCTCTCTCTCTCTCTCTCTCACTTCTTGTTTAAGTTTAGAGATGGGCTGGTCCTCGGAGTGATGTCATCATCACTCCTGTATGGGCATTCAATCCACCAGCCGCGCGTGTCCCCAAAGTGATGCTTTACACAAAACACATAAGCAGCTTTACGCGCGGGAATGAAACAGCACAGGAGCCACTTCAGTCGTGGAGCTTTGGATTGTGAAATATTTTCCTCACATCTATGATGTATCCGGAACTTGGAGTGCGCATCAGGACTGTTTGGAGGATGGTTTGTCTGAGGAGACACATTTTGCGTCTGATGTTGGTTGCGCTTGATTTGAATTGACCAGGAGCGTTACGCACAATCCATCTCCATGCCTTAGTGTAGTGCAGCTCAGGGCACCAGCTGTTTTGGAGGAAAAGAAGAAGAAGAAGGCACAGACATGATACGCTGGGGTAAATTCGTGCCAAAATGGATTTAACCGAGTTAAACTTGTTGTTAGAGAATGTTTCTAGCGATGAGAACACCACGGACGCCCCGCTCGCGCTGCCACACACGGTGGCAGCCGCTGCGCTCATCATCCTGGTGGTTACTGTGATCATTTCAGTTACTATTGTCGGGAATGTGCTGGTGATTGTAGCAGTGCTGACCAGCCGGGCTCTACGCGCCCCCCAGAATCTTTTCCTGGTCTCTTTGGCCTCAGCAGACATCCTGGTGGCCACATTGGTCATCCCATTTTCCCTCGTTAATGAGGTCATGGGCTACTGGTACTTTGGCAGTACTTGGTGCGCCTTCTACTTGGCGCTGGACGTGTTGTTCTGCACCTCATCCATCGTGCACCTGTGCGCCATCAGCTTGGACCGCTACTGGTCAGTGACGAAGGCGGTCAGCTACAACCTGAAGCGGACTCCGAAGCGCATTAAGTCGATGATCGTGGTGGTGTGGGTGATATCTGCTGTCATCTCCTTCCCCCCTCTCCTAATGACCAAACATGACGAACGGGAGTGCCTGCTGAACGATGAGACCTGGTACATTCTCTCCTCCTGCCTGGTGTCCTTCTTCGCTCCGGGTCTCATCATGATTCTGGTTTATTGTAAGATTTATAAGGTGGCCAAGCAGCGCTCCTCCACTGTGTTTGTGGCCAAAAACGGGCTGGAGAGGCAGCCCTCTCAGTCAGAGACCTGCTTCGTCAGGAAGGACCGGTTCGAGACGGAGAGCCCCAGCAGCCAGAGCTCCGGCAGCCACCAGCAGCGACAAGGGGAGTTGGATGACATTGACCTGGAGGAGAGCTGCTGCCCATCGGATACTAAACCCCGCAACCATCACTTCAGCAAGCGCAGGAAGGTGGAGGGCTCTGACTGCTGCCCACCTGAGAACTGCCGTGTTTCCTGGGCATCAGCCCGGGCGTCACAGCTCTACCCCGAGCAGAAGAATCCAGCGGCGCGACAACAGCTGGCCGCGGCCAACAAGAACAAAGTGGCCCAGATGCGCGAGAAACGCTTCACCTTCGTGCTGGCGGTGGTGATGGGGGTGTTTGTGCTCTGCTGGTTCCCCTTCTTCTTTACTTACAGCCTGCATGCTATCTGCAGAGACAGCTGCTACATCCCCGGCGCACTTTTCAACCTCTTCTTTTGGATTGGCTACTGCAACAGCTCTGTGAATCCAATAATCTACACTATTTTCAACAGGGATTTCAGAAAAGCCTTCAAGAAAATCATTTGCGGAACTTCTAAACGAACATAAACACAGACAGGGTTGCTATGTGTTCTGCCAATTTCCCTCTCAACAGTAAGGAGGGAATTAAGGGAAATATACAGGACTCACTCCTGTCAGCTGACTGCCCCCCCTCCCTCCCCCACATTTTTAATGTAATTACTTCATATTGAAACCATGATGAAACAATTTGTGTTGTGTAGGCTGCACATCTTAATGTATTTAAATAAAATGTAATGATGAGCAAATCATCTCTATTCACATCCATCAGTGTTACACATGATGACTGCGTCGCCAGTTTAAGATAATCTGACTTCAGATTAGCCTTGGTATCAAATATAGGACACTGTATATGAACTTCTCCAACCCTGCACCTTTGAACAAAAAGTCCCTGTATTGGATCGATGTTTTACCATGATGCAAAAAAAAAAAGGAAAGAGCTACTTGAGAGTCAGATTAAAGTAAAGTGGCTGGATTCCAACGTTGTTGTCAGGTGTTTTGTGTTGATATGGAGGTTTAATCTCCACCATCTATAGGATGATAGCGTAGGGACGAGTAAGGAATGTCTTTAAATATGTGTCATGGGGAAGGAGAAATAAAACTTGAGGAAATTGCAGGTCGTTGAGATAAATGAATCTTTCTTTGCTTGTTGCATAAAGCCGGTTAAAGCCGGACCAGCAGGGCTATCAGCCTTTTCTTAACGGTAAAACCCCCCAAAATTTACACAAGCGGCTTATCTCACTCCTCTGCTCCACCGTTGCACCACCTCACAGGAGAACAATTGTTAAGCTGAGAGCTGCGCGTGCAAAGCCTGTTGGATAGAATTTGTTTACGCCATTTCAATACCTCGATATTTTGGGAGTAAACGTTTGAACCATGAGAGCAGATCTGGGTCATGTTACCCAGCAAACAACTTTTATTGGAGGGTCAAATTCTTTGTAAATAATGAAAAGTTTTTGCAGGATGAGAAGTATCGCTGCTCACTAAAAACAACATGTCTGGACACAGTTATTGCAGATAGAGCTTGTAAGGCTCCATCTGCAATAATCTATAGGCTGTAATCCCATGAATTATGGATTCAACTAACTTCTCACTGCATAAAATGATGCAAACAAAATTCACACATTCAGCAACATGTTAAACCTTCTTAGGAAGAAATATACGGTGAGATGAGATGTGCTTAATATAAGTTAATATCGTGGCTGGATTCAAACTGCACAGTTTCCCTTCCAGCCTCAGATTGTGTTCGGTTCATCTGCAGCATAAAGTGGAAGTGAAGTGTAGAATATGTGATGGAACCTGCATGACAGGACTTTTACTTCCCTGGGAAAAGTCTGGTTAGTGGGAGGGAAGCCGAGCAGCTTCATATTAGACCATTGTCTGCACGGGGGTGCTGAGGATAAACATACTATTTATATCCTCTTAGGAATGTCTTCAAAGCACTCCTACTGCTCACTGGCGCCTCGCCAAAGATAATCACCCGGTTCAAGGGGTGCTCTTGAAAGGATTTTGGAATAATGTTTAATGAAGCTGTCTTAGTGAAGTATATATTCATGAAGGTGTTGTTAAAGTATCATCACAGGACAGAGGTGGTTGCATATTGTATTCCTCTGGACGTACACCCACATTTTATTCATGAACGGAATCAGACGGTCTGACAGAATTGGGGTTTGTGTGCGGAGGGAAACTTTATCTCACAGGGACTTACAAACTCCTCCAACTAATGAAACGTCTGGGCCAAGTGCATGAAAAATGATCATCTTCTGACAAGGTAGAAGTGGCGTTAATTGTGACGTACGTAACATAATGTGTCATTGTACACATGTTCCTTGGAACTTAATTTCTCCCGAGCGCACGGACGTCACTCACAATGCATGTTGCATCATCAGAAGAGACAATATTTATATAATCACTCGCATGTAATTTTCTCCCTAATGAAACCCTGATTTGATAAGACAGGCATCTCCCCTGCTAAATCTGTATTCCAAACTCAATTATCTTTCTAATCAACGGCACCATTGCAAGAACGGCATACTACGCTTTTAATTAGCTGAAGTGTTTTCTGCTACTTCCAGTCATGCGTCTGACGAGGCTGCCAGTGTGGACTCACACCCTCCGGTTTCAATATTGAAAACATTCAATATCATATTACGTAGTTATCCCCAATGCTGACATAACGAGTTATGATAAAGAAGAACAAAGATCCCTCAATTATTTTATACTCAATGCAGTGGGCTGATGATTACGCTCTTATTCAGGCAGAATGACTCGCTGGTCTGCAGTTCCATGTACTGAGTCTTCTATTTAATGTTGGGGACACGAGGAGGAGAAGAGGGGCTGGGGTGACCCTTACCCTCCTGAATCATCTTCTAAAGGCTTAATGACATCAACAGACCAACTGGACAGAGCCAAACCATTTCCTGGTGTGGGACACTGAAGGGAAAGCTTTATTTGGAATTTGCAAAGAAGAGGAAGAGCGCAGGGTCAAATCCAGCTGCCGCGGTTGTTTGGGGTCAGCAGGGCGGCTAGAAGACTATTTGTATTCAAGATAGGTGCAGATGATGTGGTTATTAATGTTTCAAGTTGGGTGAAGCACGGAGAAAAGAGTCTCTTATAAGGAGGGAGAGAGAGAGAGAGAGAGAGAGAGAGAGAGAGAGAGAGAGAGAGAGAGAGAGAGAGAGAGAGCAGTCGCTTGTTGTCGTCTGCTAAATTACCTTGTTTGTCAGACACAAGGCGCAATCTGCAGGTAATTGCTTTTTCAATTGTCTCTAACAAGATAAGAGTTGGAGGCAAGCAGGGCCGAACCCAGCATCAATTCCAGGAAGCTGCGTATCTGGAGGAGAAGAGCCATTTTGTCATTAGTGTAAATCAGCTGATGTCATGTCCAAGCGTGGGCGGAACTGAGCTCACTGTCTTTGAGCCGTTCTAATGTATCGTCCTGTTTAACACAAACAACCAGTGTGAGACTTAAGGTGTCACATGAGATCAGACCAGTGCAACAGCAGCCTGGAGTTGACAGTCAGATTACTGGCCTCTGTGTGTGTGTGTGCGTGTGTGTGTGTTCGGGGAGAGGAATGTTCCCCTGCATGCAAACAAATGCAGAAACGTATTGTTTGTGCCACTTCATATTTTTAAAGACATATTATCTTTCAGGGGTGGGCGAGGATGAAACAGCAGCTGTGACAGTGTTAGAATACAAATACTAAAGTCTGATGATATTCTATATTTGTTGTCAACTATGTCAAGTAATCCCATGAAAAACAACAAAATCAACACTGAATTGTTCTTACCTGAAAAGTATCGTTGGTGTTTGATTGGCTTCATTGAAATCATTGTTGCCACAAAATTACATGGTTGTTATAAAATCTGAATTATATCAGTGTGATGCAGCAGCAGGGAAGTGATCACGTGTCAGGTGTTATTTTAATGCTCAAGAAATATCAAATGGTTTTTTTTAAATGTAGACATAAGTCTTATATGTTTGAAACCATATTCAGACATACGTGATGGTTTCAGGTGCGGAGCTGCAAGTGATATAAGGGTGTGTTGGAAGGTCTGCGATGAGTCAATCCCAAATACTCTGTAAATACTCACTACAGCACATATTATAAAAGCCTCCAATGCCAGTTACTCATGTTTGAGTGATGCCTGCTGAAAAGCATTGAGCCTGTTTTTTTTTAGTACATTCATTACCCTTCTCTAAAAATGAAAGATGTTTTTCACCTATTTTTAGGCTGTAGATTCTCAGTAGGCACAAACAGGCTGTGGAGGTCAGAGGACATGGAGGACATAGGAACATGTTGTTGGGTCTGTTCGGTGGTAAATAATCCAGATAGGATCAGCCTGTACAGCTCTTACAAACATATAATTAGTCTGTCGTTCTTCCAAATGTCTGTGTTTACATGTGTATAATAGTAATGTGCATTCAACACTTTCAAGCAAAAGTTTGCTCCTTTGTTTTTCAAACTAAAAGAACAACATTAACGATTTGCAGTGTGCTTGAAAAAAAAAGTCTCCCTGGAGATAAATAGGTGCAAAAGGTCATTTATATTAGAATGCAAAGATAGTTTCCTCCTGTTTTCCTCCAACCTTTGCAGGTAGATAGTAATTTATTTATCATTTGTTTAATTATTCACCATTCAGTCACTGCATACAGACCTGGAACACACAGGACGTGTTGCGGTTCTGATGAGAGTCTTGATAGATGCCACAGAAGAAATCTGGTGTGGTGCATCACAGATGGACCTACAGTATGCAGAGCTTCTGTGGCTCCTGAACATTGTTCCTCATCATCAATCAGTGGGATTATTCAATTCACCCACACACGCTCTGCTTCGTAATGTCAACATGCTTCCTCAGCAGCCTGAACACGATTGGATCTATTTTGTTGTCGCTGTTGTTTCTAACAGGGATTCACAGGCAATGTTTCAATCCAAACAAATCCTCCCTGCAGCTGACTCATATTGTAAGTGAAATGTGTTCAGTGTGTCTTTGACAATCCAATTCAGGATTATTATTGTCTCCTTTTCCATTAACACTAACCACCATCCATTATATACTGATTTAATGTTCAATTTATTGGCTGTCCCGAAACTTTTAGGAAATGTACTGACGGTGGGAGCGAGGTCACAGTGGCTCAGTCCACAGCTGCTCCCTGCCTGCTTCACGACCCACACGGCTCCTTCATCTCCAATCTCAAGCAACCAGCTAGAAATCTCAGAGTTTATTTTGATGCTAATCACTATTATGCTGTAAGTGAAAAATTATGTTTTATTCAACTGGGATGAATATCCCTGGATCACATCAGTCCCGTCTCGTATTGATTCACATGAGGTCACACAGGCACTGATTTTCTCCCTTTGCTGACTGTAACCGGTGCCGAACGCTGCTGACAGGCTTTCAACTGGCACTAAGAGACGTGAACATGTCACTCTGGAACCTGCCAGCAAACACTGCCTGCCATCGATTTGAACATCCGATTTATCACTTTTATAGCTTCATGTGGAATGTCTTCAAATTGAATCAAGGATGTATTAACCATGTGTGTGCCTGAACAGGCTCTTAGATACTTTTATTGTGTTGATTGTGTTTGTGTTAAAGCCCCGGAACTCTGTAACAGTCTGTCTGTCAAATATCTTCAGTGTCTTAAATGTTTTTCTTCTACCGAAAAGCTCATGTGAATTTTTGTTATGTTGCCAAGTTGTATTATCCAACATTTGACAGCTCATATTATTGTGGCAGTTCTTCTTATTCCCTTCTGTTTAATCTATTTTCTCACTTTTAGTTTTTTTTTTTTTGTTTTTGAATTGCTGCTTTAATATATATTGTGTTTTTTATATATATATATATATATATATATATATATATATATATATATATATATATATATATATATATATATATATATATATA
>CAAKHC010002649.1:0-20612 GCA_901007825.1 Macroramphosus scolopax | reverse complement strand
TTTTTTTTTTTTTTTTTTTTTTTTTTTTTTTTTTTTTTTTTTTTTTTTTTTATTTTTTTTTTTTTATATATATTTTTATATATATATATATATATATATATATATATATATATATATATATATATATATATATATATATAATAAGTCTCTTTATAATCATAAATAATAGAAATAAAAAATCAAATTTAAGTGGCATTAATGGAATAAAGAAACTGAAATGAAAGCAGGAAGTAAAAGCTTTCTTTAAAAATGGTCAATCAAAGACTTGAAGTATTGACTATTTATAATATTATCAAAGCCACATCAGAAATCCTACGAGCACCAAAAGCAGCAATGAATGTACGACTGTACTCACGGCCAAGTGATCAGAGCGGAGGGAGAACGGACATAAGAGATGATATGGTGAGTGGTTTACCTTTCTACCATAGCAGTAATCAAACATCCTGAGCCACATCGCCCCTGATGACGATAATCAGAGTAGACATAAGGTGTTTCATAAACCCACAGTGTGTGTACGCACAGCATGGGGCGGTCGTACCAACCAACACTAACCCCTCAAAGCATCCTCCGCCTTGGAGAAAGAAGTGTGGGTGTAAATATGGATGGATGGAGTTGAAGGGGCCCCATGCCTGTCTTTGCCTTCAGCCTGTAATCTTTCTGAGTGCACCTCTGAGGCAGAGACGGCATCTCTTCACAGCAGGAGTTATTTTGATCGTGCCTACTTCTGGGATTCTGTCCAAGGAGTTGCACTAAATACAAAATGCAATGAGTGGGATATGGTGAACAAGCTTTCAACCTACGTGCATGCAGAGCGCAGACTTCGTTAAAAGAAGTCGCTGCATGAATACTGAAAGTGCGATGATGTTAATCAGGTCGATAGTCATCGTGACTTCGGAGATTAACAGGGAATACAAACTAAAGCCCAGAGTTGAGCAGGAAATATAAGCTAAAGCTCAGGGATGTGTTTGTCAAAGCTTGGCTGAAGAAATGAGCAAGTTCTTGTGTATTCGAGGTTTTGGCTCGACAAGATTGATACAAACCTGGATTCATTCTTCATGTAATGGTCTTTGCAGCTACCAAAAAGTGTTTGCATGTCACTGCCATCAGCTGGAAACTATTACAGCTCTCCAGCTCTCGTAATCCTGCAAGAAAAAAGGAGGGTTGGGGGAAAACCTTCTTTTACTCACATCCAGGAAATTAGGATCAGATTCAAATTAATCTGAGAATTTGTGGTTAGTGGAGACCAGTTTTCTTCACTGCAGTAAATATGAAAATATCATATAAACAGGATTATCATGCAAAAAAAAATTGTATTTTATGAAAATAAAACAAGTGGAGACAAACAAAGAATCAGTGAATAGAATATCCTTAATTCTCACTACTAGTAGCGATGATGTTACACACTAGATCATATTGAATGCATCTCTTTGATAGATATTCAAATCTTTTCGAACCCAACGCCTCCAGTTTTGCAGGATTTAGGTATAAATCATGTCTCCAAAGCCAAACTGAGATCATTACGTCACCACCAATCTCATCCGGGTTATTTTCTCAGGAATGTTTGCCTCCCCGAAGCCTCAGAAGAAACGTTCTGCAGGCTACGTAGATGAGTGAACTTGTCATCATAGGGGATGTTTTTTTAAGTTAATAGCAATAAAACCTTAATAAATATCATTTTAAAACATTTGCTGCAAACAAGAAGGATCATAAACATGTTCTATGTACAGACTGTGTGTCTGCATTGAAAACTGAAATGATGCATTGCCACTTTCTTCGAGGATTAAGATGAGCCAGCTGTTGGGACAGGAAGTGGAGGAAGATGTGGAAAGTTTGGACGAGGGTTTCCCCGGCCTTGACCTCGGTCTCGTTGACCCGGAGCTGATCACTACACACTCTCCACAAGGCGATGAGAGATTGGTGTGTGGATGATCAGCCTGATACAGATGTAATGTGCTTTTTTTACCATGCTCAACCTAAAGATAGTGAAACGACCCGAGTGGTGCCTCATCCCACCACTTCCTGAGGGGCAAGGAGCCACTCTGAGTCACCGACATACAACCATCATCCAGACTGACAAACCTGCAACCTGCCTACAACCAGTGAAGCCAAGGATAGAAATACACTGTATTTTCGTCCCTTTGTTCTCAGTCCCTGACGGAGCTACTCTCCACCCTGCAGCGGGTCCGTGTGGTCGGCGCTCCCGAGCGGAGACGCTGCAGTTTCCAAACTGCGGCTGCACAGACGGTGTCGTGTAATCTAGATATTCCAAGATCAACAGGAAACAATAAATCAAAGCGAGGGATGATTGAAGGCGACAGCTGAGGAGAGAACAGCTGTGCGAGACACTAGCCCTCGTACGTAATGGAGATTGTCACAATTCCACTGTGGCGTCAAAATAAAGCAAGAAGAAATAGAAAGGGGCAATGAAGCATTAGCGGATGGCACCCTAAGGAGAAAGACAAACGTCCCCCAGAGGGAACACAAGCCAGTCCAAACAAGTGTAATGTTTATTTTCATGACCTTTCACCCCTGTCTACTGCATCTACTGGCCTCCATGTCTCTTTGAATCTCCCTCAGTGGAACCACAACATCTACTATATAGTTTTTGCTTGGTATCTCGCCCAGATTTACATTCCAGCTAAAATGTCCTGGTCTCATGTGGATTTTAGTGACAAGCAGTTTCAATTTGGATCAGCGGAAAATGCATTTCATCATTGCTGATGAACAAAAACTGCACATTAATAAAGTTAATGAATCTAGGAGGGTATTTACAGAAGGTATTTTTAGGTGCCTGACGATGGGTGAGGGAGTATCACACACTAGTTTTATGGCTTCTTCTTTTAAAAGCACGTTTGATAGAAAAGTCTCTCTGATCCAGATAAGGAGTGGAGGGAAGAGGAATGATTCATTAACTTTTTATGCACAGGAGTGCTGCATTTCTTAGCCAGTGACATGGGACAGGGCTTTCAGGCCGACTTCACAGGATCCAAGCACAGAACTGAGAGTGATGTTAGTGTACTCAGCATCTATTCTCGGCCCCCTCCATATTTCACCTGTACGTTAGAGTTCAGCGTCATGCTGTCTTGATCCTGCGGGTCTTGTGGGCTGCTGCATCCCAAGGGAACATAAGAAATCTTAATGATTAAGACAAACTACCCGTGAACAGGGACTTTGGGGCTAAATTAAGCAATGTAGCATTATAGCGAACCTGCAGATTACATATAAACAAAGGGAATCGGGTCTGTCAGATCGCAGTATGAAGGCAAGTTGCCAGTAAAGGAATCCCTCAGATCATCTTTATGTACGTTTTCCAGCTCATACAACCCAATAAGACATGCTCTGATGACTAAGATGCCAAAGGATTGACATTTACATAAGGCGCCACAGCTTTGAATGTGTTTACAACTCGTTAGGCTTCATATTATGTAAAAAGTGTCTGCCCCGATATGAAGCGAGCCAAAGCGACGGGTTGTATTGTCGAATCACATGAGGCGCAAATCATTTTTAAGAAGACTTCCTGCACAAGGTACAGACGTGGGTGATGATAACCTTGTTATGCTGTTGCAAAGTGGATGTAGGTGCTATGCTGACGGGTAGCTAAGCGAGTAGGCAGTCGCTCTGCTACCACGGGGAACCGAGATCCATGACGGGAGGCAGCAGCCTGCGCGCCCCGATTAGCGGGCACATGGTGGGAAAGAGATAATTCGGGAGCGGAGTGAGGATGGTGAAGGGAAGGGAGATAGAAACCTAGAGAGGGGTGAAGGTGCCTCATACCTGCATTCTTTTGGCTTCGGCAAGGTCTCTGGAGGGGCCCGGGGATTACCGGCAACCTTTTGATTACAGGACGGCCACTCAACCTCCTGAGCCACCTCCCCACATCTCATGTCATATCGACTAGTGATACAGGGGTGTTGTTTGTTCATATAGATTCATTAGAGACATTTCAGGAACAATATGTCTCCCTGCAAAATCTCTCACCTCTGATTTTAACATTACAAAGGACTTAACTACTCAATGTGTTGAAACATCATGTCATCCTCTCCGATTGTGTAAATCTCGTCAGTGGAGTCAGCGGTATCGTGCTGAATATAAAAATATGACCTTTTGGATAATGTGCCATCATCAGGCTGAACCATTTTAATCCAATTTGAATAAGTGTTGCAAGGTTTGTGGCCTTTATGGTTTGATGCTTGGCAGACATCAGGCTCCCACTGAGCCAGATACTGTTTCATCTTCATCGTAGGAATAAAAAATGTTATCGAAAAGAGTCATAGAATAAACAAGAAGATCATTTTACTGTAGTCAGTCTGGGCTTCATGATGACTCTGGATCATCTACAGCGCTTCACTCTACAGTGAGTTTACTTTTCTTTTATGTATCATCCTGTTGCTTGCTAATGGAGGTGACGTTCCGTGGCACATTGGTTTAGTACACTGATGAGTCCCTTCACTTTACCTATGAATTATTTAATAGTCAGGGTGGTTTCGACTACAATGCCTGACAATGACAGCAGAGTAGAAAAGCCTTCCATTTATCCCCAGTGCCCAGATTCAATCCAAAATCCTCCTACCGGCAGGCTATTACAGCTTGATGAGCTCCCCTGACTGAATTTGTTTTTCCTTCAGATGTAGATGATGAACCTTTACAAATAGAGGTTGGAGAAGCAGATTATTGGGGCCATCTCCTTTCCACAGAAACCCATAAAAAAGTGTTTCTCATTTGACTGTCTTATGGCTCAGGGATGGTCTGCACATATTGTGAGGTAGACAATGAAAGAGGGTTAAGAACACCAGGCACGTACGAGATGCATCACCGAGGCGAGCAGGAGTCTTTTTACCTGCTTCACCAGCTCCGTCTCGTTGCATGCGGCTACATACTAGACAAGTGTTCTATGGCCCGAATTTACCCAAGGATGTATATATATATCGTTTTAACTTCACGACCATGAAAACACATTGATTTGATTGATTGATGGCAAAAGCTATGAAGAACTGTGTGAAAATAAGCACATAAAAATGATTAAGTGAAGATTATTTCGGTTGAAAAATAAAGGCAATAATCTGTTTTGCTCTTTTTTACAGATGCATGATCAAAGCATGTCCTGCTTCTAAATAAAGGCTCGGAGGCTTTCAGTGGCACCTGCATGCGTCAGAGAATCCGACGCTGGACAACAGCTGAACATTAGCAGCACATCTGTTTCGGAGGCTGCCTCGACTGTGAGGGAGCACTTTAATCTACGAGACACAACCTGCTCCGTCTCTGTCACGGGTAATGAAGTCTACGTGCGGCTGTGTAACACTTAAGGGGAGTGTTAAATTGAATGAAACCTAATACGGTATGTTGTTCCAAGTGAAACTCTGTTGTACTCATGATGAAATGTTCTACTGGCACTCAAACAGGAATCCACATCAGACATGAGGCACCTCTGGATGTAACTATCCTGTCCAAGTCCACAAGCCTCATGCGGATGTTAGCCGGGCCTGTTTCTTCCTTGGTAATCCAAAGTGTGCACTGATTCAAAGTTTAATAACATTTTCTTAGAGTTGCATCTCTTATCTGTCTGTTCACTATATAACAGTATTGTACGACAGAACAAGGCGGCCTTGATCAACATCAGCTCTGCGTGAGAAGAGAACACAGCCCACTCGTTCATTTGAGTGAGGACAGTTCTTTGGCAGCGCCTTGAAGAAAACGGAGTGTGTCCCGGTGAAAAAGGCTTAACTTTTGTTGAAACACAATCTTCTGCTGGACCACTTTGAACCTGTGGTGCTGGGAAGCTGGAACGCTGGAACGCTCTCCACTGCTTACTTTGCTATGCGACAGACGAATGTCTAGTGGAACATGTCACAGCACACCGCTGCTTTCTATCTGAAACCTTTAAGTTGTAGTTCATGCTTTAATTGTTCTGTTCAAAATCTAGTGAGCGATCACCCGTCCACCGCTGCAGTCCGGTGTTTGTTCAACCCACACAGAGGGAAGCGGAAAGCCATTTGACGGGAAGGGAACGTCATTATCCGACGGGGAGGGATGCAAACATGTTGAAATGTTTCAGAGGGGTCACCTGCAAGGAAATTACACAGCTGGATAGAACCGATATCAGATCAACTGCACAGATTAAAGCAGTGAACCGCACTGTGTTAGGGATTAACTGAGATACATTCCAGGATCTTTGAGTGTTATCACAGCACAATCTTTTCTCACTCGGCCTGTTGGTGACAGAGGTGGAGGTGAGTCTAGACCAGGGGTGGCAATTCATCTTCCCAAGGGGTCGGAGGAGAAACCGGGACTGTTGCTGACCAAAAGGCTGAACTCCATTTTGCTCAATATTAATTTTATCTCTAAATAAAAAGTAAATTGTAATTCTGATTATCTGCTACTGGTATGAGTCAACATTAAGGTCAGGCTGTGACAATGAGATGCAGGCAGACTAAAAGCACCAACAGTACATCAATATTTAATCAAAATTCACAGAAATTATTTTCAACTTGAGCATGTTTTTGCAGAATTTAATTAAGCTGTAAAAGTAAAAAGAGCTATTACTCTTTTGTTTGAAGTCTAATTACCTCATTTGCTGTGTTCAGTTCTTTTTCTTGTTCAATGAGAGAAATCCAGTCTGTGTTTGAACAAGTGCAGTAAAGTCAGGATGAATGTCTGAGGTGTGAAGGACAGCAGACAGCAGACAGGTGACTGGCCGAGACACAAAGCAGCTCGTAGATCAGAGGTGGTCAGAGAGGAATAACTGTACTTCCACATCAACATGCTTCTTTAACTGCAGACTCTGTGGTATCATCCAGTCCTGGTGTGTGCCGACCCTGCCTACCTCAACTCCCCTTGGTGTGTGCACACTGACCCCTGGACTTCCCTGCTACTCCCACGACCACTTGTACCTTTCGTTTTGGAATGTTTTGTTCGGAGTTTCTTTGTTTTCACATTTTCTTTTTGGACTTCGCCTTTAGAATTTTCCAAGTTTACATCTACATTACCTTGTTGGACTCATTGTCACCATTTGTACTTGCCTGGCTGTTGTCTGTCTGTTAGAAGGATCACACAATAAACTACTAGCTGACTTTTAACTGAACTTATTGGAGGGTGTGTAGCACGAGCCCAGGAAAATTACATTACAGGGCGGATTTGTTCAACATCGTTTACAGTGTCTGAGTGCCTTTCTACTGACAGAGGCTTATTGTACAAGCTGTAAAAACAACACCCAGATAACCGCCTGTCTCACCTGATCGCCAAAGTGACATATTTATTTTCTTTGCAAGATTAAGATTGCAAGATTATCCCAGCAGATCCCAGGAAACTTGAAACAGTCAAAATGATCAATGATCACATCACAACTGTCGTGTGCGTGTGCGTGTGTGTGTGTTTCGATTGCGATTTCATTTCTTTTAGTAACATTTCACACTGACACATTTTGTCAATAAAAGCAGAAGTGTCAGTTGTCAAAATAAAACCAGGTGTAGTGTTTTACTGTTGGCGTCATTCTGGAGCTCTGCTTTAATATCTCATCACAGGAGTCAGTCCTTATATAAGCAGGAACAACAGGAAGGTTGACAGAGTTTAGTCATTAGGAAAACGTTTTCTCAGGAGAACATCTTGACATTCCAATGAACAATTACACTACAACTCTGCTATTCTTATAACATTTACCGTTTGTTTGCTCATCAAATACTTGAATAGTGACGGGCGTCTGTCAGATTTTAATGTTAGATAAAAAAGTGTGTGTTCTTTCTTATTTCCTCAGATATCACATTTCAAAAGAGAAGTATCTGCTGAAAAGAACATCATTTATTTAAGCTACTGCAAAAAAGTGAGCTTATTTGTTCACATGCAGTTAGAAACTTATGAAAAAAGTTTTGCTGCGGAATACGTCAGTTTGACCTCCACATTCATTCGGATGGAACCAGACAGACACTGTCTGTTGCTGCATAATGAGTCATAAGAGTTGTTTGTTTTCTGGCAATTCACTAACGTAACAGTGACGCCCACACTGATCAGATTTTTGTTCTGCCACTGATTTCAAACTGTCAACTTTTTAATTAGACTATGAAATCAAGGCAGCAGTTTAATTCCATTAAACGAAAGCCACAACAGCAGCTGTGCCCGGCTGTACACTGGCGCATATCTTGCCAATTTCATATTTTAGTTTTTTCCTGTTTTTAAAACGATGTATGACGGTGCATTTTATCACATTGGCTCTTTTTCTGTTTTCTTTTTTTTCTTTTTTCTTTGGGTGGGATTAGGGATTATCATGATTATAAATCATATAATAATATGGATTATCGTTCATTAAATAATCGTTTTCAAAGGGAATACAACACTCAGATTATATTCAATTTCAGCATTTTTTAATAGATTGCGATGTAATGAATTAGAGAGACAGCAGTGATTGACTTTGTATCTACCGACAGCATTTGAGCTTCTGCTCGCGTACGGCAACACCACCTGGACAAACAACACAGAACTGCAGCAGACTGTAGTACTGTATGCAGTATTAAGGAGCGGAGTGCATTGATGTGCCACAGGAGGGGGGATTTGAGGGGATATTTTGAAAGAATTGAGAACTTGTGTAAGACCTTTAATTGTTTTGTTCTAGTTTGCCTTTTTTCTCCTGCACGTCTGTACTGTCTGATAAGCTGCCAGCTTTCTAGTTTAATAATTAAAGAAACTTATTTTCAACGGTTCCCTGGTTACCTGTGTGATCCCTGCTCATGAGTCCATTCCTCTTCTCCCAGCGCTTTATGACACATGCCGTATGAAAGCATCCATTGACGTAATGAGAGAAGAAACACGACACAAGAATCCCCAAGAACATTTTGGACGCCTCTTGTTGCAGGTGTTCCTGGCACATCCAACTGTTGTAGACCCACAACTGGCTGAGGGGATTATACAGCTCATCTGTCCTGAAACACCTTGCAGTTCCCCAGGAGGAGCTTGAGTGCGTCGCTGGGGAAGAAGATTACCTTCCTCAGTTAGATGCCTGGTTTCTTAGCAAGAACCTGTTGGATCACGTGTGTGCCGTTAAAATCTCCCGACCTGTCTATCTTTCTTTTTCCACACATATAATGTCTCTATCAGCAGTTGACTGCTTTTCAAGCAGAGACGTCATTGTTGATGTGGGAGAACCTCCGTTTGTTGTTGTACGGTGAGCCGGCGGAGCGACTGCTTGCTTGGACAACCTGCTGTACAATCACTGTGAGGTTCTATGTCCTCATTGGCTACACAGGCAGGAGGCTACTGATGATTTCAAACCTAATCTACGAACCTGTGAATAAAGACCAAATGGATCAGTGTGTATAACAAATTGGCACATGAAATGAGGTTGTGTCGGGCAGCTTCAATGACTTTGATTCCTTTCTGCCTATCAGCATGAATCTTTAATGCTGGTGGTTTATGCAAATCCCCCACTTGATCTCCGTCTTTACTCTTAAGTCACAAGTAGTGCGATGTGTTTTATGATTCTTATCCTATGACAGATAAGTCATGTCCATGACTAGGAGATTTTTGACTCAAAGAGAATATTTATAACCACATCTCCCAATATCTGTTATCACATAGTGTCATTGTTTCAATTCTACTCCTCCTTTTAATCTTAATATTTTCTTTTCATTCCATATTTAATTTCACAGAGCAATTTAAACATGCAATAAGAATCATTCCAGATACAAATAGACTTGTTTCCATGATGTGATCCTGTGTGATGCTGTTCTGAAAGCGCAAAATCAAAATCAGATGAGTCCACAGGATGACATGCAAACTGTCATTGTATTGACTAATCTGGTTTGGCACTGCCAGTGCCATTTTGAAGCCATGGTGAAGTGAGAAGAGGCAGTCGTAGCCAAACACACGTATATATATAAAGACACAAACACTAATGCAATTAGGGTGTAATTCCTCATTGGAATCCAAACCAGCTACCTCCCTCATGCATTAACCATTGCACATGGTCAGGTCACAGAAACCTGTCAATTAAAAGGGATTCATTTGGCTCATTGTGCACCTACTCATTGTGCAGCAAAGAGGTTAGGAGGAGGGACAGCATTAGGAGAGCAACAAGAGTATTTTCAGAGAATGTCATGATGAGTAGGTGTGAAAACGATCAGTTATTCACTAAGACACGGACTCACAGAGTGTATGCGTGCACAAGTGAGGCTGCTCTTAGTCAGTGTCACTGACTTCAAATTGACTTCAGTTCTAACTGCAAACTGGAAATGACTCTCAGTGGGATCGTCATGGAAACCTCTGACCCTCCGTTCTTATCCAGCGCCGCCCTTCTCTCCATTAGCATTACGAGCATCAAGAGGGCATAATATTCATCTTAATGCACAGGCACACGGATGTTTTTAGACCTCTTCTTCATTCCTGAACCGTACACGAGTCCCTCTCTGGCAGACACGGATGAAGCAGAAATAATATCTTAAGTCTCTTGGTAGCTTTTAACCATGAGTGTATATAATGTAGTGTGTAATTGTGGAAGGTGAAAGAGAGTTTTTTTTAATTCCCACTGCTGATCACACACACACACACACACACACACACACACACGCACACACAGACTCATGCTTCTGAGTTTTGTTACGGCTCAGTCGCAGCCGTAGACTGTATAAAACACTGGACGTAGCCAAATTAAGCATACGCTGCTTTATTAAATATTTACTCTGACCGGGACCGTAATTCACAAAATGTTGCATGTTGATTTTGACCGTTGTGAAGAAGATTAGAAATCAGTAATTGTGACCGTAATGAAGTTGTTGGCTGAGCTGATGAGAGACGATCATGTTTGTCATTTGGCTTACGACGGTACAAGAGACTTTTTTGCACCAACTGTAAACATGTTGACATTCTGACAGGTGATTACTCAGCAGTCATTACTATATTATAACATGAGTACTCCGTACCGATGAGTCGGACATCACTTACCTTTTGATTTCAAGAACACATCCGTAAAAGTCTGTTTGCATCTTGCTGCAGATGCGAGAAAGAAATTCATGAAAAGATTTCTATAAAAGTGACATTGAATGGGAACAAAAAGCAAACAGGAAACAACAGCTGTCACACATTGAATATTATTCAAACTGGCAAACGACAATCATGTAGCTTCCAGCACAAAAATGCGAGATAGCAAGATTGATGAACCTCGGCAGTTAGTTCAAGGGTGTATCAGAAAGGACACCGGCTCATTTTTGCCACTTGTTACCAAGTGGATTCATTTGCCATTATAACAATAGTCATATAAGCAAAACACTATGTTGGTCTCCATAAGTGGCAGGGAAATTAAAGCACTGTGTTGCTCACTGCTGTACCTGCAATAACATTTATACAAAAGAGTACAAATTACACAAATGCTGCACAGGTCTGGGACTTGATGTTCTCTGGCCACAAAGGACACTTAATGAAACAGCTCAGTTCCTGTTACATTGGATGAACTAGCACTAATTGTGAGAACAGGCTCAGTAAACAACATTAACATGGAGTGAGATATTCCCAAAGTTTGGCTGTTCAGTTGTTGTTTTCATATATTATTATTGTTTTACATATTGTTGCAAGAATTAACAGATGTAATTTTGTTAAATCAAGTGTCAAGTCTGAATAATTTACTCACACATCGGTTCTATTCTATTTTATTTCAACTGCGGGTAACCGTCTCCCAGAGGAAAACCTCCTCCTTTGGCATCTGGGTCACTTCTTTTTTGGCGGAATTATTTATAAATTTTTCTGTCCACCAGGGCCGCCAACAAACTGTCAACGACAGAGGGAGAGGGACCCAAAAAAAGCAACATGCTTGGACTGTAGATAACTCATATCCCGCTCTCCATCTGTCAGTTTGTGTATGTGCATGGAAATCACAGATACTGGTGGGCCTGGAGCGACCTGTCTGCAGTCCGTCCTCGGCTGCAATCACAAACAGGTGATATCAGGACCTATTTTTCAGCAATACTTAACATTGTCAAAGTTTCATTGTGCATAGTTTAGACAATACAAAGTGTAATATGTTGTGCTTGAACCTGCAGTAAATGTTATTTTTTGGCCACTTGGGGGCGGTAGAAACAAGTTGTGAACAGAACACTGATATATCATCATTTCATTTCCTGATACGACCCTGTGATCATATAGTGCTTCTTTCTGCCAGCAAAGAGTTGGCAGGGCTTCAGGGAGCTGGGATGAAGCCAGAACAAAAATAATTATAGCCACTCAAATTATGTAATATGCTGTTGTTTTATTTTTATATCATTTTTTTTTTTCTGTATGTGAAGACGAAACTAATAAGTTTCCACATAATCTCTGCTCCCGCATAACCAGGTTTGTTTTTTCTTCATCCAGATGAAGTGAGTGCGATTAGCAGACAGAACCTGTTGACTTCTAACGATCAACAACATGTCGTCTAACCTCTGATGCATTTGAACTGAAGAGCACTCTCCTTTGTAGAGCGTCTCACAGACACTCGGATGAAATAACACTTCACATGCTGTCGGAAAAAATAACACTTGAACCAGCAGAATCCACAAGAGTCGAGGAAAAGGACCAGATAGTCGAGATGAATATCATTACTGTTGAGCACATGGCTATTTAATTGGGAAATGACTATGATTCACTAAGGTCAACAAAGGATATTGGTAACTTGATCTATTGCAACATTTCCATACTGTTTGAGACAATGCAGAATTATTTTAATGAAATATAATCCATCACTCTCAATTATGAATGCATTGAACACATGTGTGTGCTGGTGCCATTAATGGTGGCATCTCATATTCAGTCAGTGCAAACAGAGAAGGTAAACTAGATATAATCCTGTTACATCCCCTACTGCAGTATTAAGACAGTCCAGCAAAGGAGAGACAAAAAAATAGATTTTCCAGAAGAGGCTATAATATATGAGATATTGGAGTATGATTAAAAAAATAGCATGAAAAACAAACAACAGATGTTTTTTAACCTCAGCTGACTCGTTCGAAGGAGCAGAAGCTCTTCTCCGATCTCGCCGGATGTCTGAGATCCTCACCTGATCTCCGGGGGAAGGTTATCTCAGAGGGGTGGAATGTGATTAACTGGTAAGAGGAACGTTGTCACATTCACCGAGCGTAGATTATAGAAAGTCCAGCGGTGAGATAAAACAGAGGTGAGATTTCTTCAGAAATGTATCAGCAAGATGGTTCAGACTGAAATATCTGATAAACAGAGTTTTAGATTCATGAGGCATTCACGGTCTCATGAATGTTAATGATCTCTGACTTTCCCTCTAGCACCACCACAAGGTCAGTTTTCTCTCAGTACATATTTGATACAGAGAAGCAGTTCAACAGTTATTGGCAGCGCATAAAAGACTTTCACTGCAGATAAGAATGAAAAGTGAATTTCAGCATTTCTAACAAGAGCGAGGGTAATGTGATGATATGAATTAATAGTCCGTGTTAGGAGGCAGAGTGCGGTGCAGGCCGCTAACAAGCACCCAACTTTGCAGCAGATGACAGCGGTTTGAGTCCTGTTATGTCACATTGTCGATCGCGTGCTTAAACCGAAGTCACAATGTTTTCGTGCACGAACGTGACCTTAAGATGAGCATCGACATGTCACAAGACCACACGGCTTGTTGTCTGAATTAGGTGTTGTCAGGGAATTTCATGCAGCAGGCAGTGTTGTCATAATGCTGATATTACACCTGTCTGTGCTTCATGTTGCTTAAAACACTGTAAAATATTCCAGATCAAATCAGACTTTAGGAATATATTAAGAATATGGAGAGAAGAAGAGAAGAAGTTAGATAATTGTGCTTCAAATGTTTTTATCTGCATGTCATTAGTTCCAGAATGACATGAGACTTTATCTTTATACTTATTACGTCCTGGGGGAAGGAGATATACAGTACGAACTGAAGATGGAATCCTTCTTCTCCGTCCGGAGAAGCAAGTCAAAGCGGTCTCAGAACTCATTTGGCTGTTAAACAGAACCACAAGGTCATCTTATCAAATGAGGTCAAACTACAAAAGAATCCAGAGAACTACTGATGAACATTTATTAAAAATGTGCATATTTGAGTCCCCATCACAGCAGTGGGTAAGAGCTCACTTTGAGGCGGTTTTATTTTTATTTTTGACTGTTAAAAACTGTTGGTTCTCCTGATATTTGCACTGGTGGACTGGTGGTCTGTTTCTTTCTGTTCCGGATCCTGAAGATAAAGAAACTCACGGTCCCGGTTCCTATTTAGGAATTTGATGGGTCATTTGGCTTATGTTGCGTGTATGTGATTGTGTGTTTGTGTGTGTGTATTTCCATGTTTTGGTTTGCCTGATTGTGTGCATGTGCATGTGATTAGAGGGCGATCCGCGAAAACAAACAAGCCCATGCAAACTCATCCATGACTCCTGGTCACGACACCGAGTGAAGGTTCACACAGCTGAGGACCACATGGGACTCCGGCAGCCTGGTCATGAGAAGAGAACTTTATTCTGACGCACTCTTCAAAAAATAACAAGCTATGATGGTATATTACATTGGACCGTTAAAAAGTAACAAATACACCCGTCGATTCGTTTGTTATCTTATTTTGGCAGAGCGGACTGTGAGAATGTTTTGCCAAGATTTTATTTTCCTACAACACCTGTTATTATATCGGAGGCTTTTGTTTAAAGAGTCTTTTCTTTTAGAGAGCTGAAGGCAAAGACGTGTTCTCAAACTGTTAATGCAGATCTAGAGAGACAGAAGGGAGGAAGAGGAGGAAAAGAGCGACCTAACTGTAACCGGTGCAGCACCATTCGCTTGACCTGAGTCGAGCTGAAAAGGTCATCGCTATGACGATACCAGTACCAGTGATGGAGCAATAGTCCTTCTGATAACAGCGAGTTGCCTCATAATCCAGCCAGAAAGTTCAACATTCCACCGATCCAGTAAGACGTAACTGTGCTGCTATTGCTGCAGCTGACACATGGACTTTATGATCCTGCTGGTGGCTTCACGTCGTGTTGAAAACACGTATCAATGACCTTGTAAACCATCCATGAAGGCAGTAACATACACGTTTTGATGCTACTTAACTTCGATGTTTCAGCCTCAGTGTGCAGAGTTTGACACTAGAAGCTTGTTTGCAAACTCATATGTTGCACTTGAGCTCATTGAATGTGTTTGTTTCATGCATTGACCTTTGTGACATCATATCTAGTTTGAAAGATAGTTGTGGTCCAGATCCTGATGAGGGAGAAGGAGAAGCTATTCTAAGAACTTTGTTTTCACGAGTTGCTTCAAATGCTACAGAGTTTAATTAGGAACTCCCTATAGAACAAACTCAAACATGACATGAATTGATTTGTTGCTGTCGGTACCTTAAATGTCTACAAGAGCTTAATGGACCATGTGGGTAGAATTAAGGATGCATTTTTAGCTGAAATGGAAAATAAACAACAACAGAGATTGATGGAGAGGATGTTTAAAACCGCATCTCTCTGCTATTATCATGCGCAATGTGAGATCGTTGGACGCTGGACGAGCTAGTGAAGAAAATTCCAAGAGTGTAGCTTTCTGAGTTTCACTGAGGCAAAGCTACAGGGACAAAACGTGACCTGATCTGGTGCTGAATCATCATTTAGTGTTGTAACAAGTGTTAGAAGCTACATTCTGACAATGTCCCTGAAGGCCACCACAGGCCGACCTCACGGCCGGGTGAGGTGGTTCTGTGCTTTCTTATAGTTTACCTTGTGTGGAATTCAGGCTGCTTGTTTGTTAATGCTCTTGTTAATGATCCCTGTATTAAACGTAACACCTGATTTTGTGGATATTGCTCATTTTGAACTCGTTTTATTCAAAATTGCACAAATATCCAATATTATCCGACTGCAAGAAAAGTGTTGTTCACTACATCACACAACATCATGTTTGCACAGTGTGTAAACACGGACCTGGACCAACAAATATTAGAAATATTGAAATGTATCGGCACATTTTGAAAGATTTATTGTGACCACAAAGCCAAAGTTATTCCCCAGTCCAGCACAAACTGCATAAAGCAGAGAGGTTAGTACCCCCACCTCCACACACACACCCCACACACACACATGGTTACAAATGTCTCTGCAAAAGTATATTAATGATATTCAGCTCCATGTTGAAATGGAATATATTACATATTTTGTGGATCCTCAGTAGCTGAAGTGAGTCGTGATTGCTGACATTCAATAACAGCTAAAAGGCTTTAAAAAACGACTTTCACAAGCAGCCTGCACACAATAACAGCAGCAGCATCCAAAGCATTAATGTGCATATTTCAAATCAGCCACCCACCTGGCCCTGCAGGGAGATGCTTTATTACCCCCCAAACTCCTCCTTTGGTTCCTCTCTCTCTCTTTCATTTGGTCGGTTTCTCTCTCTCTCTCTTGCATTCAAGACAAATTAGTTTCCACTGCCGAGGACGTAACTATGCAAGTGCAGAAGGCGAAACGGATTCGATCTCTGTTTGATTTAGCAACCTGAAATAATTTACATGTATTTCTAGACCCACCATTTTTAGTTTGCATTGATAAAATATTAAAATATTGTCTGAATCAAAGCATGTATAAGGACCACTTTCATCTTCTTCACTGTATGATCTCTCCTACAGTGGATTGAATAACACATTCCATTATTATTTGAACATGTTGTACAGCCAGAGAACAGCTCTCATAAAAATTGCATTTATTATATAACAATCATTGCAGTAATGATTGCATTATTCTCAGTTGTGTTGAGTCAATGAGAAGTAGCCTTGGTTGCAGTGAGAGATCCTCCTCCCCCCCTCTGCCTCTCCATTACTGTTTAACAAGATACCTTGTCATTTGGAGCTGGTACACCTCCTCTAATGCGCCCTTTTAAAGCGCAAAGGGGTTTCAGGTGTTAGAGTTCACCATTCTTCGATACATCCTGACTTACTCCACCGTGGCCATCGAGGTCTGATCCTGTGTTAGTATGAGCAGGCATGCACGCCTATCAAAACAAAGGTTCTCAACCAAATGCGTCCACATGATTCCATTAGGTACGGCCATTATTAGAAGAATAAATGCAAACAATTGGGATGAAACGTGGAACACATCAAAATTAGGTGTTGGATGTGGAAATCTAAACTCTTGGCAAAGAGGTAAATTGGCCCTGAAGACCGAAGCTGCTGCAACAACTCACCTCGGGCAGAGACTTCTATCACCAGGAAGTCACAAGTCCAGATTGAGACCTTTTCCATTCAGTTTGTCAAACACTGATAACAGTAATCAGAGTCTGTCAGTGGCTAAGATCAGGCAATTTTAGTTGATGGACTTTGACGGTGGCAGTTGCCTTTTGCCTTGCGTTGGCTACAGACTACAACAACAAGTGAGAAACAAGGGTCAAGTTTGAGAAAAACACTGGAATGATCCTTTAATCTGCTGGAAGTACTGCAATACAAAACTGTCAGGTTAGTACTGGTGTTCCTTTCAGCAGTTACGATATCCCTGGATGGTACCTTTGTTTGATATTTCTTTTTAACTTTGATTTAGTATATTTTCATCCTTTTGAGGAATGTTCATATCACATCTGGCACGGCGAGAAATATCTGTTGATGTATAACTGCTGCGTCGGCACTGGAGTGGTGGAGCAAAATGCCACGGAGGCAGAATCTGCAGGCTTGCGGGTTGAAAGGAAGCATGAAATTAGCTATTGAAGAATGTGCTGTGATTGTGGACTGACGTGGACGCAACACAAATTGTGCTTCGATGGCAGAAAGAAATCATTAAAACACAAACCACTTAAAGAGCTTAATACTAACTGGAGGATGGTGGACAATTAATGATTCTTCTACTGTGCTTATTTGATAAAGTACAGAAAAGGACAACTATGCTCGACTGCCTGTAAGGTTCGTATCAGACCCAGCAGGATGAGCAAACCTCACCCAGACTGCCGAGTCTGGAAGTTGAGATAGTTGCATCTAGTTGGAAAATCGAACAATTTAAAAAGCAAGACAGGTCCAGAGGAGAATACAGAGACAAAAGCTGCTTTTGTTGAAACTGAAAGTGTCTGCAGTGAACGTTTGTAGATTAGCAAGGTGTTTGAACCGGGAGAATAACCTCTCACATAAAAGACATTTCCTCTTACTGACAGTGCTTTCATGCAGGACAAAGACGAACTAGTGAAGTTTCTCTGTTTGACGATTCACAGCACCAAATATTTCACTAACGAGCTGTAATTGTCTGTCAGCTGAAGCCGGTTCACACAGCCTGATGTAGATGTGTCAGATCTCTGTCATGTTACTACTAGTAGCTCCAGTTGTTGTGGTTCGTGTCGTGTTTAATAAAGTGTTTACTATTCAAGGCCTGTGCAGGTGGAACCCCCCTGATCCTTTCCTCTCACATAAAGCTCCGGGGCTAATTTGTGATTTGCGATTCAGTCAATAGGGGGCTTCTGTCGTCGTGCTCCAAAAGGCACCGGCGAGGGCTAAAAATCCCATCGTATGATTTAGGCCTTTTGAGGGAAACTGGAAAGGTCGAAGTTTAATTTGGTGTTAAATTAACAGACTTCAGTCAACAATACGTACACACATAATCAATTGTTGCGGTGCAGCAGAGGGACGAGCACAGATTCACACCTTCAACGACACCTCGCCAGCGAACGTACTCACCCACAGACACACACACACACACACAGACACACACACACACACACACACACAAATCCTCTGTTGTGGATAATACCAAGTAGCACCTGTGTGTATTCACCCACCAACACTTACATAACAAGTGTTATTATTACAGATGATCAAACATTTATCCATTTGCCTATCAGGATGTTTGATCAATAGACTGGAAGCCTCCTTTTCTCTACACCACCATCTCTCCTCATTAACCCTTCGATTCCTGACAGGACACTGATCAGTTATTGACTGATCATTCGAGCTGTTAATGATGCCACATGATCCTCAGTTTGACAGAATTCTGAACTGAATGAGAACTCATTAAACCTGGGGATGTCAACATCTGCATTGGCCCTGACTAATGGGTTTTATCTGACACAACGCCGATACGGCACACAGCGTAGTCAGAGCAGCATGTTATCAGCGCGGCTGCAGCTACGTCAGTTCTCCATCAGTGTGTACAAAGGATGTGTTCACCCACAGTTTTGGCACGTTCAGAGACCAACCCACCATCCATGTGCAGCGCATTTTATTTGCATTAAGCAGAAAATAGACGCGGAGCGGAACAAATACGAGCGTGGATGCTCGCATGTGGTTTGACAGCGTGAGCGAAAACAAAATAATAACAGTTGTGCTTCCTGAATTTAAATCTCACACTGAGCTCGTCAAATGTATTCAAGCTAATTATCATTCAATTAATAATCTAAAAGGGTTTTTAGTTGCAAAGCATTACAAAATCCATTTGGCTCCTGCCGACAGCGTTCGACAAAATGCATTTCTCTGAACCTCTTAATGTTGGTGCACCTGGTCTGCTCTCATCCAGGTGGTCCAGGACTGGTTGTCATATGAGATTCCTCTGGGCTGACTCCATCTGTGGTCAAAAGAAGATGTCGATATGTCTTCCTCTTTTTCGTCTTTCTTTCCCTCCTGGCATAAAAAGCTGCAGCAGGTTCCCTGGTGATCAAGTGGCTTGTGACAGTGCTTCTACTGGGGCTTGTTTGGCAAGTGAATGGGGAAGCAAACCTGCATCATATTTATCCTGGTGATGAAGATGGTCATAGCCAGGAGAGGAGCCCCGACTGGGGCCATCGACCTCCAGCCGGCCTTCGAGACGCCCGTCACCAGAGAAACAGAGGAGAAGTTACACAACTGCAGACCAGCGGTACTTGGCAGTCCAAGAGCTGTTGTTATTGGCAGACGCATGAAGGGAAGAGGACACCACGGCAGAATGACAAAGACATTAAAGAAGAGGTGGAGGAGGGAGATCGAAGCATAAAGAAGAAAAAGAGTCAGTCATGGTGTTGTTGTTATTGTCGGTGAAGCATTCTCAGAAACAATCAACCTGTCGTGGTTCATTATCGTTCATGCCATTCAGGTGATACAATCACATGGTAGGTTTCTAATTTTCACAGTTTGTGTTCTTCGAAATCATTATGATCATAGTTGTTTTTTTACTGCAACTTATTTATTTATCATTTTGGAAATCCATAAAAAAAGATAACAGAACATTTGATATGAACATATTGAGTTTTAATCCTCTGCACACATTTGATACGACGGCTCTCTTGGCTGAACTCGTTCTGCCGTTAGCTTGATTGAATACGATTATTGATATAACTTAGTTGTATCTTAGTTACAGTCTCACGTTTAACTGTGATTACGCTCCATTTTTCTTGCTAAAAAAAAAGGCTGTCGGGAACATTCAACAAAGTTTGTCGAGTACATTACATATTGGAAAATTAATTGATTTTATAAAATGTAGTACGCATGATTTAGTGCGTCTTGGCTCCGTCTCAGCGCTAGTCAAGACAAATATTGCTCACCTACAAGAGGAGTCATGGTTGAAGTAAAGACAGAGCTATAAGAAGGTCACCCCTGCACCCACTAACACGGCCACGCATGCTGCCAGACACCTAAATGGATCTGGCAGGTCTGATGCAATGAAGAACAGAAATTGCTAACATGAAATTTAAAACGAGTGCAGCAC
>CAAKHC010002648.1:32358-50539 GCA_901007825.1 Macroramphosus scolopax | reverse complement strand
AATGAGAATATGTTTGTGATAGGAAAAGAGAGATCAAGAATACACAGGGCTTTGTCAAACCATGAAATGATCTACAGCAGTGTGGCAGGGTCTCACAGTTTGTATTTTGCTGGGGGTTGAGATAGTTTTCCATTCCCGGAGAAGAGTGGGTGATGTCACATTGACTGATTGACTTATCTGTACAAAGACATAATTATGTGTGTTATAATTCTATGAATCAAGGCGTAAAAAAAAAGAAAAGTGGAGAAGCAGTGGCACATGTAGCCCTATGCTAAATCATGCATACATTTTCACTGCTATGCTGACGACACTCAGCTTTATATGCCGGTAAAGGCAGATGATTGACCAGATGTCAGCTTTGATCAACGAACACTGACTCTTGACAACTGTGTGATTTCTCAGAGTTGACCTGCCAAGAATCTTGGTCACATTGCCGAGATTCTCCTTTGACCAGAACATCAAAGCAATGTTACCAAGATCTCAGGTTTTTTTTTTACTTGCGCAGCATAGCTAAGATAAGATCTTCCACTGTCTATGGCTGAAGAGATCTTAAATCAGGCATTTATCTCATCCAGACTGGACTATTGTAATGTCTTCCTGTCTGGTCTACTGTCATCTACCTCCTGCAAGCACTAGAATTCTTCAAACAGTCTAGAATGCTGCAGTTAGTCTTAAAAAAATGTGTCCATACCACCAAAAAACTTAGCATCGCTTCACTGGCTACTTCACAATGTCAGGTCATACTTTAAGGGGCTTCTGCTAAATTATAATGTTGTTAATTGACTCGCCCCTTCATACCTCTGCGACCTCATTAGCCCTTACATCCCACCTCACACATTACGCCTCCACAGCGTTGGGCTCCTGTCTGTTGCCAGAGTTAAAAATAAACTGGATGCACGGCCAATTATGATTCCATATAGTGTCCTTTCATTCCAAACATAGATGTATTAACACATATCTAAGATATTTCCCCATTACATTTTGTATATTCTGTGTTGTTATTGGTCTGTAAATGCAGAATCTATTGCTGATCTGTCAGTCCTGATCTCTCCTCTGTGGCTCTTCCTGAGATTTCTTTCCATTCTTTTCCCTTTCAAAAGTTATTCTTGGACAGATTGTCCTCCCTCACATCGAGGATCTAAGGCCAGAGGGTGTTGTGCTGTGTAGATTGAAAAGGCCAGCGAGCCATTGTGTAATCGTTTCCTATATCAATACAATGTACTTGACATGCTCATGTAAACAGCCCGGAACTCGGAATATTATATGTCTATTCTCAGCGAGGGGGTTGCTGACATTTAAGGAGCATCATTATGATTTGCAGGTATAACAATGAAGTGATGTGGTAATGAAAAGTCCTAAAGAACGTCCCCCCCAAGAGGAAACATTGAGTGCAAATATCCGGAGGCACAAATATGCTGAGATAGATAAAGTGTCTTTTTGATAATTATTATTTCCAATAATAATTATTTTTATTGACACACATCTGGGGTTGGATATATTAATTATATGTATATGTGCAAAAATGACCTTGTCCCTCAGATAAAATGGTATTCATGAAGACAAAATGTACCTTTTTTGACTCAAATTTTGACTCAAAAGAGCCGACTTCACAGAGCTTGTTACCATAATTGTTTCATACACCTACAGTATATGACACAAGTCAAGTCACAAAGGACTTGTGGATTGTGGGTCTATATTTAGCTGCAGCCATGCATAATGATTGTGAGTAATGATGGCTGCTCTGGCGTTGCCGACTTGACTGTAAGATGAGAGGAAGTTATTTAGAGATCTTTCTGATCTTCTGGTTCAAGATGAATATTGGCTCCTGCACCGCCTTCGGATTCCAAGGTCAGAAATTGCAGAGATAGACTCTGTATCTTTTTCGGTGCTGAGGCCACCAAATCAGACACATTTCCAAAGAGTTTCAATTTAAAAGCTTCATTATTTTTGTTTTAATTTTCATTGTCATGTCTAATTAACAAGTGGTTAAACGAAGAAGTTACTACATCCAATCATAGTTAAAGATGAGAGTTGACAGCAGGCATGTGCACGTGTGCATCCTTTCATGATGATTGAAAACTATTAATGAGGACCACACGTAAGCAAGGCTTCATAAATCAGACAAAGACAATATATGTGTGCACATAGTTTTAATCATAAATCTGCAATGCCTTTTATGCATCTGGCCCCTGCTGCCTCTCCTACATCAGTGGTCGCCAACCTTTCGAGCTCAGGATCCCTGACCTCGGCCTTTGTGATCGGCAAGGTCTAAGTCCGGGAGTGATTTGCGGTTTGGCTCTGAGCGCCGGACAGCCAGTCTGAGACAGTTTGTGAGGTGTCCGTCAGAAAGGCGGCTCCTGTACTTTTGTATTTTTCAGCCTTGAAAACACCATCTCACACTTTAAATAGGCTCTAACTCTTAGTGCTCGGGCAGACAGGAGAGGAAACATCTCCATCCTGACAAGTACTCAAAAGTCACCGTCCCTTTATTTGCCTTCCAGCTCTCTGTCACTTTGTGAATCAACCATCTCCGTGTCAACACCACCAAACATGTACTTGCTGGAATTTGGCTTCCACCTGTTCTATGTCATAACATTTATGCGGTTAAATTATAAGAATGATGTCGGCTGAATGAGATCTAATGAAATCAGGCTTTAACAATACGCATCACTCAAGATACGAAAAATTGAACACATAATCGCTGACATCAGACGCCTGTCAAGTGAGTTAATCAGATAAAAAGAAAAGCTTATGTGCATGTCGGCTGTTGTTTCTGAGGGATGCTGGTGGACGTCTGGTGATCATTATTGCAGAGTGCAAACTGAGAGTGATTGTAATGCAACAGCAGTGCGTGTACGAGACCACAACGTATGCATCTCTATTGACAAGTTAGCATGATTGTAAAGTCAATCAAATAAATCCCAAAGGAGCAAAATACGCTCTTGATTTGTTCCAACCAGGTTAGTTTCCCACGGTGCATTGCATTTTTTGACACCCCAACTGTGCATATTGTGGGCACAAAATATTGTACAACTGCGAGCGAAGAAAATATCTGCACACCACTCCGCTGCAGCTTTGTGTGCACATGTAAGAGGAGCATTGACTTAACTTCTGAGAGAGAATTTGTCAGAGTCGTTGGCAGACAGATTCATCCAGGAATATGGATGTGTGTGTGTGTGTGTGTTTCTGTGTGTGTGTGTGTGTTGGGGGCAGATTTCACTGCATGTAAAGCTGGCAGATAGAATTTAGAGCTGTCTGACAAATGATTTATAGGTGCAATTTTACCCAGCTGTCATTGCACTTTACTTCAGTGTGGTTGTGTTTTTGTGTGTGTTCTTGTGTACATCACCTGGGTTCGCTGGAAGAAACCTGCGATATGAGCAGAGGCACACGTACTAAACTGACCACTGTGTTACCTAATGGACAGAAATGACTTGTGTCATGTACACTAGATTTATATTCAATTCAAATGCATCACATTTCATCCATTTTTCCATCCTCACTCTGTAACGCATTCTTATTACCAGGAAAAGTAATTTAATTTAATATGTTCCTGTTATGAGCTATTTCCATTCTCATCACCTTTCAGTGCTCCTCTGTAGCTGCTAATAGCACCGAGGGATTAGTCGCTTCATTGACTAACATATAGAAATGTTCTGACAGGTTAATACTTCAGAAACCGACTATTTAAATTCATGCTTAATTACATGGGAAGCTTTTAAGGCTTCTATCAGAGAGCAGATAATTAGTCATACAGGTTTTAAATCTTAAAAGTACAAAAATCTCCATTACCCCTCAGGTTTATAAAACACAAGCAGGCTTGCACACAGTCTCAGATATATACGGTTTCACATAAATACTGTAGATGTTTGTCTTAGAGCAAACATCTACATCCACGTCTCTTAAGAAGACTCAAGAACTGATATGAGCTGACTTGTTATTATATTTTAACCCCCTAAATTTAGCAAAACTATCATGAGGATGAGAAAAGTTCAACTGTTCTATTGACATCGACAGGAAAAAACAATTTCTTCCATTACCCGCTGAATCAATCTTTTAACTGGGAGTGCGAGCGCACCTGGCTTTCAAAGGGATGGAAGATGGCTCTCCGACAAGAAAATAAAACGGTTAATTCACACAGTAATAAGAACCCCTTTTAACTTTTGGCCTAAAATTATGCCCGAATTATGCCTCGTTTACCCGAAAGCACTCCTGGCTTGCACATCAGAACAGGTGCTAAGTTGTCTGATCAGGATCTGTTATGTTAGAGTCTAACACGTGTCAAACTCAAGGCCCGCGGGCCAGCTGTGGCCCACCATGTCATTTTATGTGGCCCGCGAGAGCTTAAAAGTTTTGAGTGTCTAAAAATAAATGCCAAAAAATAAAAAATTAAGAGCGTGCTTTGACCGAAAACTACATTTCCCACAATGCCTTTCGACTACGGTAGCCGGGCAGTGTTTCCACATCCATGCCACCTGCTCACCGTCCAACAGTTAGATGGTGAGCATTGACTAAACGTAAAAAAAGAGCCTACAATCATAACAGCCTGCTATTATCTATGTTACATTTTGATAAAAGTAACATGATGACTCAATTTTCAATATTTTGTCATTTTGCATGACCAGACACTTAACCTGTGTGATCATTAGTAAAATCAGAGAAATAAACCAAGAATCACCTAAGAACACACAAACAAGGTAAATACTCATGTCGTCGCTACTGTGTTGGATCCAAAGTCTTTATCTAAATGTGTTGGGAAGCCTCATCGCTCTTTCTTGACCACAGGTCCTGTTTACTTGACTGTATCTGTGACTACATCAAACTAATCTCCAGGAGATAAAACACCATCCAGGTAGAACATTTCATTAAAGGATAAAGGTGATCAGTCAGAGCAACTTACTCTTGTTGCCACTGATGATTCATGAACAGTCAAATATTTAAATACTACATACCAGCTGCTTTATTAACTCGAATGTCAAACGCACGTGGTGTGACCTATCTGTCCACCTTAGATGGCCCAAATTACCTAAAGTAATCTGTCTTTCCCTCTGAGATGTTGCAGGCAGACGAATCCATGCGTCTGCATCCGCTGTCTGGGCTCCTTGGTGACAGCCTGGGCTCGGTGTGTACATGTTGGTGTCTTTTCATGCGTTTGTGTCTGTGCATGTGTGAGAATGGATCTGGCCTTTGTGCTCAGCTCTGCCGGATGAGTGGTCAGTGTCCAGGATGATGAATTGAAAGTTCAGAAAACTATCTGTTAGAATTTTAAAGCCACGGAGGGAGAAAATTGGCAACATTGTCTGAGGCAAAATCTGTCAGACCCTTCATTCATCATCTGGAGATAAAAGGTTAGACGGGGTGGCCCGAGTATGTGTGTGTGGTTGATGTGCGTTTGTGTGTTTGGCTGTCACATTGGGTATTTTCATTAGTTATTGATCATTCCAGTTTATCTTTGGGTGATTTGAGCGCACTGAGATCAGTGTGTGTGTGTGTTTGTGCATGTGTGTAGTTGCAGAAAATGAAAAGTAAAGACAAGCTGATCTGCATTGGCGTCATTGTTCTGATACTTCCCTCTGCAGGAACACCGACAAGTAATCTGAGAGTGTATCTTGTGTTCAGACTCATTTGAGTACATGTGTATTTGTAGAATTAGAATTCCCAGCGAGCGCGAGTGTTATTTGTGTAGAACAGGGTGTGTGTGCGGCGGTACGAGTGCAGATCATCTCCGGCCGGCTTCATAAACATTCAGTGACACAGCCTCACAGCAGGTGGCTCATAACACGGCTTGTAATTAGACTTGACTTTCCTCTGCTCCTGATTACAGATACATATTGGATTACGTGAAGCATGGAAAAAACATTTCTTATGCAAGTAAATTATTTCCAGCTTTACAGCTGTGTTATCAGTTTGTGTTCTAGTTCAACAGATCTGTTTAAAACAAAATGAAAAAAGGAAGTATAAGCATTTTTTTTAAACTTCGGTGGCTCTAACTATCTATCTATCTATTACACCTGCAGTAATGAAACTGTATGTTGTGCAGGAATATTAAGTGTGTGTGTCTCCTGGTTCCTGACACACTTAAGTTAACATTTGCCTTCTCCTGCTGCAGGACGGCTCCCATCGGCTGTGATGTGTCCGTGTGACGGGTCGAGAGAAACGAGGAAGGTGATCGTCTAACTTTCTCTCCTCTGGCAATCACGATCATGAGGTGACTCACTAAGTGCCACCTGACCTACATTCCGTAATAGGTAGGAACAATTGGCATTGGACTGGTGAAGTGGATTGAAGGCTGTTAAGAGGCTTTGCTTAATACAAACATACTTTATTACCTCAGCCAAGGAGGTCGTGTTCTTGCCAGCGTTGGTCTGTTTGTCTGTCTGTTTGCAGTATTAGACAGAAACTACCAGCAAGGGTCGGATCCGTTTAACAGCAGGATAACTTTTACATTCGTGTAGATAGAAAGATGAGAGAGGGAAAGTTGTCTTTATACCTGCTGTTGATTCTGTGCAGAACATTGGAAGCTGGTGTGAATGAGGTAGAAAGACAGAAAGATTTTCTTTTGTGTCCAACTTTCTCTCTGAACGGTCGTTTTACAACCGCAGTCTTTCAGTTATCCGCATACTGATGTTATATATTTGAAATCTGAATTATAGCATTGCAGAGCAGAAGCTCGGGAGTGATTGCTGGTTAAAATGTGGGCCGGACTCTGCATGTTCTTCTCGTGCCTGCGCAGGTTTCCTACGGGTGTTCCAGTTTCCTCCCAAGGACGAAAACACATGCCTTCAGGGCAACCGGAGACTAAATTGCGTGAAAGCGAGTGTGAATGGTTGTCTGTCTCTACATGTCAGCCCTGTGATTGACTGGCAACCAGTCCAGGGTGTACACTACCTCTATGTCAGCTGGGATTGGCTGCAGCTGCCCCGCGACCCTGCACGGACAGGTGGCTGGAATCGAATGCTAAATGGACCTTTACGAAAAATGTGTGGTATATTTATTAATACTTTTGAAAATGAATCCAGACATATGCGATGGTTTCTGTTATGGATTTGCATATATATATTTATCATGATAGAGCAGATACATTCCACTATAGCTGTTACGTATGAAGCTGCAGATTGTGTTATACCAATAGTGACCACTAGGGCGCATTTGTGTTCTGTAATAGGTTGGGCAAACAGCAAACAGCGTGTCCGTGTTGCTCTCTAGAATGCATGTAAAAGTGTTAACACATAGATATTAAGAAGGAACATAATAACAGCCCAGTTGTCTCTGTTAACAGAGGTTCAGCACCTTAGACAGTGACAACAACCACAAGCTTTGCATTTCCTAATTCAGCACCAAGGCTAGAGGCTGAAAATCCCATGCATGTACCTGGAGTTGCCTGAATGAATGAAAGTGAAATTAAAAAAAGGATAAAGAGAGCACAATCTGTACAGCATCACCTCAACCTGCACCCTGACACTGTCTTCCCTCTCTGCAGACGACTGCAACGCTTCCTTTATCCTCTCATGAACCCTAACTTTGACTGGATCACCTTACCTGCCCCTCATCAATATACTGCTCAACCCATGCGTCTCTATGGCATCTTCCCTTTTACTTTCTTCCACACTCCACCAGTTTTACAAGCCCATTTGTTTGTGCATCGTCCACAGTCGCCTCCCCGTCCTTAGGTCAGTGTGCATTTCATTACCCATGTCTCATTCCCAAAGCACACGATACAATGCAACTGCAGTTTGCAGTTCAGGCAGTAGACGACAGCGGTTTTAACTAACACTGAAATTGTAGAGTTGATTCATGTGTCTATTTCGGATTGATTGTCGAAAGAGTCATAGCTCATGGGATGAATGAGATTAAGCCAATGAGACTTATTGTGAAGTGAAAGTTTTTGGAAAAGGAAGTTAGGAAAAAAACAGAAAGCCACAGAAAGTGTTAAAGCTTAGCAGGATTTGTTAAACAATTATAGAACGCTGCATGACGGCGTGGCTGTGTTCATGTTCTCATTTCTCTAGGGTTGATTTATCTCACATCGTGGGGACCCTTCGGTAACCATGGTTTCATGTGACCACACTTCATCCACAAGTCAAAGAGAAGAAGGTGGTATATATTTTTAATGAGAAAACATTGCGAACGAATATGATTTCATCCAGTGCTTCCCCTTCAAGTTCAATAAGCAAATTCACAGCACGTCTCTTAGTGTTTTCTTGCTACCTTTTACATAAATATAATGACTTGTTTTCTTGTCTTGTGTTCCCATGTTTGGCTCTTACAGCATTAGTCACAAAAGGCACTTGCTGATTATGTACTTGGTGCCTTTTGCTTGAACTGGGGCCTTTTAATGATTCTGCTTCCTCCTTCCAGTCAATGAAGCTAGAAAAAGTAGACTTATTGTTGTTTTGTGGGAACAGAGACAGAAATGGAAATGGACATAGCTGGAGAAATTGAGAAAATCAGACGGGGAGAAAGATGTGGCAGAGGGAAATGATGAAGTGATAGAGTGAGCGAGAAGAAGTGAGTTCAGGATTTAATGACACCACATAATATATGAGATGAGATGTGTCATGAACAGCACTAATGAGCCACACAAGAGAAATCCATGTTATAACAGCAGGACTGGAGGTAGGTTTAGTCAATATATTAGACAACAGCACCCCAACACTCAACTCAAAAACCTGTGAAGAAGTGAAAAACATGAATGACCACCTCAAGATCGAGCTAAGAGGGGAAAAAAAGAGCAGATGTTTTCAGACGCTCCTCAATTGATAAGAACGAGATTGAACATATTTGTATCTCAAATGAAAGGTCACTGTCAGTTATGACTCGCGGGTGTCCGGCAACAGGTTTGACCTTTGCAGACAGGGAGCGCAGATGATTTGTAAAATAAGGATGGACATCGAATGACCAAAACGAACGGTGTCGTTTCGTTTTCATTCAGCTGGAGAAGGTTTTTGGAACATTCAACCCTTCTTTTTCTGACAGACATGACAAGATAGCAAACCTCACAGTTTTAGGGTTGTACATTTGTGTGTCATCCACATAACAATGGTACTGTATGTTGTATTTATGCATGACATTTCTCAGTGAGAGCCTAGAAGAGGGCCGAGGACGGAGCCCTGGGGAACACCGCAGGTCAGCGTGGCTACAGAAGATCAGATCTGAGAAGCTTATATGTCAAAGAAAGACGAGGGCAGTGTCCTTAGTGCAACTCAAGGCAATCTAAGAAACATAGAATTGTTTGGACATTGAAGGTGGACGTGTTTGTTTGTGGGTGTTCATCCCTAATATCAGTGAAATCAATGAGATAACTGGTGCTTTTTGTTATTTGAGTTTAGGAAAAATATAAAACTCTTGATGCTGCAACTTTGGTCATGGTTGCTCTTCTCTATTGCAAAAGGCACACATACACACACACACACACACAGACACACTAACATACTTACAAAAGGAAAAACCCTCAGGACGTCAATAACCTTCTTTCTGAAGGTGAGGACATGCAAATTTAACCCCCAAATTTAATGAGAAGGAAAGGAGTTGAGGCAAGACAGATAGCTACATTTCAGAGCGCTGCACAAACACTCGCAGATGTGGAGACGCATGCACACACACACTTTAGTGCGAGAGGAGGCAGAGAGTGGCTGTAAATGTGTCTCCCGGCACAAAATGCCACTAAACACAACGGGCCGTGTCTGGGTGAGCGGTGCCAAAGGTTCTTCTCGACTGAATACAAAATGTACCACGCATTCAAATCATGAAATGATGCTCTTCACACCGAGTGAGCGGGAATAATATCACTTAAGTTATCAAGCCTTATAGCACAATATGAAGTCCATACGTCAGTACACCCCATTAAGCTGTCATAGACGTGACATAAGTTATAAGAGTGCAGCAGACATGACAGAGGTCATAAAGCTGTCTGCTAGTATAACTGTCATAAACTGTTCAAGCCTCTTCAGTGAGGCGGCTTTGATAGTAACATATGTCTGCGACATATGTCAAACAAAGTCTTTTCAGAGTTAATTGATCACCGCCGCGTTGAACCACTTGACATCCTTAGCAAATGTACGCATCTCTAATGAAGAGAAGAAGGTTTATTAGACTTCCAAAAGCCCCTTTGGATCGACTGCGTTCTGGAATTTGTCCGTGATCCCTCGTTACACCTCTTTATCTTCTTTTACATCGATAACTAAAACTTGCCGTTCAAACAATTGGTGTTTATTGTGTTCCAGCTGTTGCGAAGCCACTGTCAAACGGCTAAAGAATTATGGTCTGTCTGCTCACCATTAACAGGGGTATCCATATGCTTGCTCCAGATGCCCAGTGCTTCTACTGCTTGCTCATTATCTGCTCTCCTTTTACGAGCTGGCAGAGTAGAAATCTCATTCCAAATGCAGCTGTAAACATTTGAATATTCAGATGTCGGTTTATTTTAAGTGCACGCTCCTTTTTTGGCACAGCAGCGACTGTTTTATTAAAGGTAATCAGAGACCGTATATGAAGAACACCGCAATACTCAATAAGAGGACATACAATATATGTTTTGCAAAGGGAGAGCAATATTCCCTTAGTCTTCATTTCCAGTAATGCAGAATATATTCTCTCCTCTGTAGTCGGTAATATTACGAAGAGAAATTGCTCAGCATGCGTTGATTTTTTTTATAGCAGCACTGTAAGAAAATCTACCTACAAATGTCAAGAATACTTGGCCATTGAAGAGAAAAGCTCTTATATTTCAAAGTGAACTTGATCCCCAGAGATCCATTTACTTTATGGCGTATAAACGAGTCAGTTACGATGCCAAAAAGATCACGTCTTTTAAAATTATATTGCTTACTTAGCATGATTACACTGGTGGGAATAAACACCTGATTTGTGCCATCAGACGAGGAGCGAAGGAGATCAATTATATGTACAATCAACTGAAACTGAACGCTGCAGCATTTATATTCAGCCATTTCCTAACGAGATTTATCAGATACAACAAGTCCTTAAACGAACCTAAACACAGAACAGGTAAATGAAAAATCCATGCTGTCAAACAAGCCGACTAACTCCTCGCCAAGCAGGTTAACCCTTTCAGTGCCGCTCCCGCTTCATCATGATCAGTCACTGAGAACAGGGGAGAATCCTCCACAGCCCCCGTCAACACATCCTATTTCTAAAGATGGAAAGCCTGTTAGATGCTGTAATTAAGGTGTGGATCTGATGTGCCAGGTCTAATAAAATATTAAGTACGGTTGCCACACACGCATGCAAAGACAGCGTCACCTCAAGGACATCATCAATAGGTCTGCTTTGGCAGGAGATGTAGGTTAGTGTGTGTGCGTGTGTGTGTGTGTGCGTGCATGTTAGTGTCTTTGTGTGTGCGTGTGTGTGTGTGTGTGTGTGTGTGTGTGTCCTGTAACTCATAACATTCAATAATTCATACACCGTTGGCCTCTGATTGAATTTCATTAGCGACAAGTCATTTAGATGCAGAAATGTTTTGATCCACTTACCGCTTGAAAGCAGGTGACAACTTCACCTATTGAAAACAATAATCTAACACGGGGAAGCGTCAGTCACAGCTTTAACTGCTTAATTGCACATTTGTGATTGTTGAATATGAAAGAGATAAGTGACTTTAACACTCTTTAATATCTCCAGAGAACAGATTTGGGGCAGGTCCATAATGCTGCCAGTTTACAGCGACCTGTAATGTTGTACCTGTTTTCAACAACGGAACAAACCACTTCAATAACTAATTAAACTTTTGTTCCCGCTAGACAGGAAACAAAAGCCGTGTGTCTAACAATGACATGATGGCATTTCTCCTACAAACCTCCCTCCCAAATGCCACACTGATTTGCCCAATTGGTCCCATTGTTCATTAAGGCTCCATTCTTCAACATGTAAAAAGCCTCCTGCTTACAAAGTCCATCAGTCTGATGACAAATAACAGCGTTGTGTTCAATTAAAAAAAAGCTCTTTCTCAGAGGAAGGCCGATAACGTTGACCCTGCTGCGAGAGAAAGGAAAGGCCAGGATTGATGCCGAGGGACGCTCAACACCCACTTCCATCGCTGCTTCCCGCATCCTTGGATACTCCCTCTTCTTCCTCCCTCTCACATTTCTTTTTGCCTTCAGCATTACTTTCTATGCTCTCTACAGCTTTCTTTCATACTGTTCTCTCTCTTCATCTTCATTTTGCTGTGTCCTGTTTTGTTTTGCCTTTGAAATTTGCACTTAACAGTGTGATAATAAGCCGTCTGTCTGGGCATGCAGTGGCCCCCAAGAGCCGCTTTTGGCGTGTGAGTGTGAGGGTGGATGTGAGTGTGAGTGTGCGTGTGAGACAGAGAAAGACAGTCGAGTCGCTGGGTGTTTGTATGAGAGTGACAGTCGCTGTCAGTGTGTGTTTGTGCGCCAATGGAGACATTTAATTGTGAAAGTGTGTGATGTTGTGTGTGCGTGATTGGGAAAGTGACAGAGTGTGTGCGTGTGTGCGTGTGTGCGTGACATCCATCAGTTTCTCTCAGACTGTGAAGGCAACCCACAGAGCAGGAAGCCAGGATAAGGCACCACACCCCCCGCTGGTGGAAGAGAGAATGAGCAGGGCAGATAATGCCCTCTTATCTCCCCCACCACCCTGCCTCCCCTTTCTCCCTCTAGCCCGCCTCCGCTCACTCCCCAGCACAGACACGCACACAAACTCCCCCCTCCCTCCCACCAGATTCTCTGCAGGGGGGGAAAGCTTGAAGTTGGATTTGGTGGTGGTGGGGAGAGATGAGGGGCGCGCACGTTGCAAGATGCCAATCCCATAACTCACACAAAGACTCCGTTTTTACTCACTGCACCAAAAACAAATAAATGTGAGTGTACACACACTCAGAGACAAACAATATGTCCTTTTAGGTTTGAGGAGAAGTGCTTGTAGGAGGTTTTTGTGCCCGATTAGCCAGGCAACTCAATTAAGTGTAAAATGTGCGCATTACAATTGGCCTGGCAATGACTTCTTAATGTGCGTGCGTGTGTGTGTGTGTGTGCGAGCGTGCGTGCGTGCGTGCGTGCATGCGTGCGTGTGTCGGAGGCACTCCTGTGCCTCGAGGGTTTTATGGTAGAGAGTATAGATTATTCTATAAAGCACAAAAAACAGTTTTTCATCACAAAAAAAACTTTCCAAGAGCCTCTTTAGGAACTCGTGAAAATTACTTGAAATTGGCTGGAAAACTAGTTTAAGCTTTGGTTCTTGTGCAATACTACAGCCCCTCAGAAAGTTTCCACCTCGTTCCTAGTGTGGTACTTTCTGTTATCTGGCTGAGTGTTACTTTGACATGCAAAGTAGCTGCTCTCCAAGCAACTCACAGAGAAGAAATTCAAATTCATTGTACATCTCCTGTCCACCATCTATTCAAAGATCCCATTTGCCCCGGACCGAATTACATAAAACCAAAACCATCTCTGTTTAATCCTCTAAATGGTCTAATTCGGCTAATCTTCATGGTTCTTCGCATCTGGAAGAAACATTTCCGAGAAGGCACAAATGGATATTTCCAGCAATGTTATCCTGACTTTAGTTCCTGGAGCTATTTGATTAACAAAAAGGATAAAAAGAAAAGAAATCATTTTACTGATTTACAGTTCATGTAAGGTCACAGTCAGCCATTGTTATGTCACAATGGCTTTTAACAATATATCAGACCAATATTGGGCCTAATACAATCTCTTTGCCATCAACCCCACATAATACAGTTTGATGGTATCAAATCAGGCAATCTCTTGATAAAAGTAATCGCTCCAAGTCTGGTGATACTAATAATCTGCTGATTGTATTATCTCCGCAAGCTCCCAGTGGGAATCTGCGTGTATTATAACAGTCATTATAATGTTTATATCTGTGGTTGGGCTGTGGCTTAGACAGTGTGTGTGTGTGTGTGTGTGTGTGTGTGTGTGTGTGTGTGTGTGTGTGTGTGTGTGTGTGTGTGTGTGTGTGTGTGTGTGTGTGCGTGTGTGTTTTCTTCTGTGTCCTATTATCTTTGTCATTAACGACAATAATGGCACTCATTGTGGCTACCTCAGGCTACGTTTTTAGGATCTCTTGCACGCTGACGCACACACACACACACACACAAAGAGGCTGTCTGGCCGTCCTAATTGGGAAGGGAATAGTTGTGGTGTGGCCGATCAAACCGAAGCCCCCAGCTCATTGAGACAAGGTTAAAGGCCCATTAACTTGACCAGTCGGAAATTTGAGGAAAGAACAGGAGGCCGACCGAGTCAAAGAGAAACAGGAGTACAGACTTTAAGAAGACCACATCATAATGCTGCTTTGCTTGTTAACACAGAATAAAACACAGCCAGCGAAACTCTGATCCAATGTGGGATGTCAGACAGCATGCAGGTGTTGTCCTATCAGAGGCAGACATGTCACACAACAGCATCAGTGTCTACATGCTGTGTATATACACGTCTAGTGTGATGCTTTGTATATATGCAGGTGTCTTAGAAGTGAATAAACACACTGGCCTCCTTACTTACAGCAGTTTCTTGTGGCCCCTTCTCCTTCTTGTGGCCCCTACTGAAGCTCATTGTCAGCAGACCTGCATGGCAGCAAGCAGCCAGTTAGCATGCAGCTAAGCTTGTTCTCCGTCTGCAGCCCATAGACGACTGTATTTAGTAGCTGCAGAATTTCTGGTTTAACAGCACCGTGCTCAGCAGGTGACAGAAGCATTTACAGTGTTTGTGTGCAGGCAACATGCATCCAAACAGCGCTCCGGATTAAGAAGTGAAACATTGAAGTCACACACCTTCCCGTACACACCCTCACAAACACTCGGAGGAGCGAGTGCTACGACGAAGCGAGTGCGAGTGTTCTGGTATAGCCTTTAATGTCTTTCACAGGTAACAACTGTACCTAAACAGCAGAAAGATAGTGACTCATATCACCAATTACCTTCCCATATTGTCGAGAAAGAAAGAGGGCAGAGAGGAAACAACACAGATTGAGATAAAAAATAATGAAAGCAAATTTTGAAACAATGTTAGACTTTTGCTCCGTCAGTTATTAATGCAATACATGGTGCAACTTGTTTTTTATTTTATCTATCAGTGTGTTGTCCGAGGTTTGCATGAGGTCAAGAACACACATGAATATGTTTTTTGCACACACAATCATTTCCCTTCAAACGATTTGCATGAATTCTTCTGAGGTGAGTTTAACTATAAAGAGCGAATCAATCAGGTAGAGAACGATTAAATGAGAGATTAGTAAGATAAATAGAAAGGAGAGAGACCTTTGGTTCTCATCTTTGACAACATTGGTCATCAAAATATAACACTTACACATTGTCCAAACAACCCTGAGCATCACTTCAGCTTTCATCTTTAATTCAGATAAATGCAGTGAGATCCAAAGCAAGCAGGAAGAATGGGACTCATAAAGAGCCAGACTCAGGTCCAGACGTTATTAATGTAATGAGGCATTTAGGTAAATGTTTGGAACTGAAAACAGATAAGAGAAGAGAAGAGAGGAGGAAAGATACTGAAATATGGAAGGCTAAGGAGGAATTAAGCAGATGGCACTGTGCTCTCAGCCTGACAAACACTTGAAGAGGAAGCTCAGTTACACTGTGGGAATAAGGCAGAGATGGAGGGATAGGTGAAGAGAAGAAGGGACCGACCAGGAGAGGAAGGTAGTAGGGAATATAGGGTACATGGAAGTGGAGGCTGGAGTCTGGTGGTGAAGGACAGGTTTGGAAGAGAGGGCGGCGAAAGCGGAAGCTGGCATCAGTAAAGGGACGGATGGAGGCATGGGGAGCGGTTCAGAAGTAGAGGTGAGAGGCAGCGGGACGCAAGATGACCAAACGAGATGAAAGCAGGGGTTAGAAGGAGCAAAGAATAGAACTAGACAGATTGGCTGTAGGGGACGAGGGAAGGGAGGGCAAACCAATGAGACCGGGCGAAGATGGAGGGATTAGAGTTCGGGCTGTGGATAAAAGTGAAGTTCAGTTTAGCAGAGGCGTCGAAGAGCACGGAGACGTAGACAGATGAGTGATGGTTGGGGTGGAGGATGAAAGAACAGCAACGAAGGAAGACAGGACGATGTGAATGCGATTTTCAGGACGTTGCATAAGGCACACACACACACACACACACACACACACACTCACAGATGCAGACAATCACTTCCAAGGCCCCCTGCTGTTCTCTCTTCTGCTTATTGTCCATCAGTTTCAACTGTCTTTGCAGACTCATAACAAGTGTGGAAACCTTTAGCGTTGCTTCTGTCCTCCTTCCCACATCTCTTTCATGTCTCTTTTTCCTGGCTATACTTTGCTCCAATTATTCTTTCCTCCTTGCCAAATTGGCAAATGCCTCTACAAAGTTCTCCTCATCCAGACATTCTGTGGCTCTCCAGTTATAATAGACAATGTTTTTGATGGGTGACAAAAAGCAGTTTACATATACTTGCATCATTTTCCCGCTAATGCAGGAAAGTGGTGTGATGTTCATGTCTCATACATGTTCAAGGCCGGTCGCTTTCGCACTAAACATGTCTTATTCATGGCGTTGGAGGAAATAAAGACGCTGGCCTTGGTAATGTATGATCACCACCATATTTCCTTTTTACCCTGTCGCCTCTTGTTTGTGAGGGCTTGATCAGTTAAATCATCAACCTGGCTCGCTCAGCTTGAACTCTGTGTTCACATGCATACACACAAACATTAGTGTAGCTGGACCAGTGTGGCCTTCATGAAGGCTGTATGAGAGCGCAGGGACAAGCTGATTGATCGGCGCCTCAGGGAGACTGCTTGTTCTTATTATCATCTCCCCATCTATAGGAGTGTGTGGATAGATATTTAGCCACCAGCAAGAAGTTGGAATGTATAAGTAGGTACAAATGGATGTATTTCTATCCTTTAGCATGAATATATGTGTGTGTTCTCCAATTAGAGGTCTCATAATTATGTTCCAAAATCAACACAGCAGAGAAGTATTCAAATCGTTATGTATACATATACATGTATCTTTTAGAGGACAGGAATATTACGGTATTATTTTGAGCTGAACTACATAAACTACTAAAAGTAGAATTGTATAGGACATCATTCTCACCAAACACACACTTTGACACAAACTTTTAGAAACACCACCCACACCACCAGAGGGTGAAGAAGCCCTTTCTATCTTCATGTCAAATTCATATTGCTTTGACCTTTTTCCCTCAGGACCTCCGATATTTCAGTGCATACGGAGGCTCACTAAACTGCTGATGTCTGCACCACCTTGCCTCATTCTACACGTTTGGATAAAAAAAGGTGGGGGTGAGAAACGCGGCAGCAGTATCTGCACCGGCACTTCCAGCTCTTAATTCACAACGATAGGACACGTGAATGGCGAACCACATTCCCTGGAGCATTTCTCTACACCCGTCCACCACAGTAAACAGATGCTGTGTGTGTGTGTGTGTGTAAAAGAATGTAACAATATGTTTATTATTTCGACATCAAATACGTACCACATGACACTACCTTCCCTAAAGCCCTCCGTCTTTACCCTCGCTGAAAATAATTTTGTACTAATCCCTGTATTTAATTGAGCTCATCAGTTAACTCCAGGTTCTATGAAGACAGGCGCCCGTCTGGTGCGGGATCACCTCCTGCGTGCCGCTGGTAGGAGTGTTATCACAAGACAAGATGGTACTTGCTTGTTTTTGACTCAACAAATGGTACTTTTCACATTTTTTAAGAAAAGAAATGTCATTAAATTTCACTTCCTACCACTCAGTTTTGTATTTGTCTTTCTTCATTGACACAACACATCCTTTCTCCAAGCCACCAACCACTCTGTGTTTCTCTGCTTTCCTCCTATTTAGTGCAGGTGTTTTGCTTGCAATATGCTGATATTAACACATTTGAATCTTCCTTTCTGCCAGGAAGATCACAAGAAAACAACCCCCAAATAATTGCCTTTGGTTCCACGGGCACTTAAACAGCAAAGTTTTATGAACCATACAAATCACCTAAAAAAAAAACAAGAAAAAAAAGTTCTCATCTTGTTGTATTTCCATATGTAGTGTTAAAACCTTTCCTTTTTTTAAGGGAATAATTGGTTTCCAGGACGAAGTGTGACACATAATTTATCAACACACACACACACCAAAAAGCAGCATCATTTTCTCCCGTACACCTGAAGTCTGTGTCGGTGTACAG